>VZRF01006735.1:239276-421163 GCA_013396875.1 Vireo altiloquus | reverse complement strand
TTAGACATTGTTATTAGTAGATATTTAGAATATCTAGAGTCTCGACAAGGTAGAGGCCTTGTCAAGCCTCTAAAGGGGGGAATGATGCCTTAGGTTTTAGCTTTTATATTTTTCAAATCCTGTACTGCTAGTGTAGCTCTGAAGTTTTCTGTAGCTTGTTAAGTGCTGTTCTCTTATGCTAAGATAGACATAACAAGCTTGCTCTCCAAGGACATCCAGAACAAGAACTGTAAACCATCATCTTGGGAAGAGGGGGGGAAAACTTGGGGGCAATCACATCATTGGCTGGGTTCTGGTTGGTGAATTTATGCTGATATAAAAGTGTGAAGAACTCGTGACCTGTCGTCCTTTTTGGGATCCACTGAGGCAGGACCCTCTGGAGCGCAAAGTGTGCACCTGAAGGCCCTTCAAATAAAATATCACCTTTTTTCCTTTACTACTGTCTAGTCTCTGTTTCTAGGTAGCCAGATAAGGCATCAGTTCACATTGACATTCTGTCTATATCAAGAACAAAAGACTCTTGTCTGAGGTTTAGTTCACTTTTAAATGACAGGGAAGCCAGTTGGGAAGACATTGAGTGAAATATAGCACAGTAAAGTTTGAAAATCAAGAAGTAGAAGTAAAAAACATACATTTTTAAAAAAATGTTTCTATAGAAATTTATTTTTTTGTTATGACCATAAAAGTTTTTAATACTTAGAAGTGCTGAAAATAATTTGGAATAACTTAAGACCAATACAGATGAAACTAAAGTAAGCCAATATAAAGTTGTTTACTGTTCTGCTTTAAAGCACTGCTAATTTCAAAGCGCATTCTGTACTGGTTTCCTTCCAAAGTTCAATGAACAACAAGATATTCTAAAGTCATTACTATCAAAAATAGCAGTAAAAAGACAGAGCTATCATAACCTTTGCTTAGATTTGGATTTTAAATTTAAACCTTTGGGCAATGTAAGACCAGAATTCCAAAATACCGGAAATATTTCGGGAAAGGACAGAATAATTTTTTCCTAAGTACATTGTAACCAGACATTTTGATGTTTCATTTTTTTTTGTTTTGGTTGGGGTTTTTTTTTTTTGTTTGGTTTTTTTGGTTTTTTTTTTTTTTATCTCATTCAACTAAAATTCCAGACAAAAGAAATTAATTTTGTGGCGATTTTCATTTGATGTATTTGTCCATTCTGTTATACAGGATTTAATCTATACCACTCTGAACTTGTCCCCTTTTATCTGAAAGCAACTGTTTCTACAAAAGGAATAATGTTTCTTTTACTTTTTTCTGATTCCTGTCTTTTTGGAATGAATTGGCCCTGGCCAGCAGCTTATGCACACAGAGAAACTCATCTCTGCTTCCCCCAGCCCAACCAAGCAGGACAGGGGAGAGAAAAGACTGAAACTAATAAACTCATGGGTCAAGTTACTGACAGTTTAATAGATGAAGGAGAGAAAAAAAAGAGGTACACAATGCAATCTAATAATTTACCATCTCCCATGAGCATACTGATGCCCAGACAGTCTCCACATAATGGCCACCTTGGAAGCCAAGGAGCTCCACACCTTTCTTCCTCTAGCCCAGTTTTAATGCTAACTATGATGTTATATGCAATGGAATTTCCCTTTGAAAAAATTGGGACAGCTGTCCCAGTCAACTATCATCTCCTTTCTGACACCCAGCTTACTGTCTGTGGAGGGATGGGGGTGCACAATGAAAAAGGAGAAACCATTGATGCTGTGCAAACACTGTTTAACTGTAGCCAAAATACTGGTGTATTATCATTACTGATTTAAGCACAAATCCAACCCACAGCACCACAGGATCTGCTATGAAAACAGTTAACTCAATACCAGCCACATTCCATACACCCTTAGAAGAGCTTGCCCATTTTCCAGGCCACTGAGTAACTGCATGTTACCTACCTAGCCTGTCTTTTCAGTTTCCAACAAATAAAACAGACACTATTTTTTGTTACTATCTTCGGCTTTTTAAAATTTTTGTTCCAGAATTGAGAGGTAAGGAGGTGCTATATGTTCGAAAGTTATTTGTGATCTTTCAAGATAAGACTAAAGACATTTAATGTTAGATTTGTTTCAAATAGTTTGTTCCCTCCAGAGCCTATGCTTGGTTGGAGGCACATCAGATAACCACAATGCTGGAAATGCACAAGTACTTTAATAAAATGAAAAGTAACTTCTATGTTCACTTTTTTTTTCTGTCTTAAAGAAGCAGTAATGGAAATGGAAACCATTTCTGTTCATGTAGCAGCCATTACCTACTTAAAGAGCTTTGATACTTCCCAGCATGGATGGGGTTGCTGAAAAGAGAAGCCAGGGAGTTCACACCTATTAGAGAGCTAGGACCAGAAAATGTGGTGGGGGTGGAACTTCCATGCTGTGCAAATTAGTGCTGAAATTACATTGGCCTCTTACAGATACTGTTAATCCAGTGTTCTTTGCTGGTTTTCTATCAGATGAAATTAGTGGTAATTCAGCAAAACAGCAATAATAGACCTGTATTTTTTGTGCACTACAGATGAGCTTCATTAAAAGCTTTAATCTAAAGCTCCGCCGTGGGAAGTCTCACAGAGCTAAAATGGGAGGTCTCCTAAGAGTTTTTCATTTCAAACTCAGGTCATATCTCATAAGCACTCTTCAGTGATTTTTTCTTTCTTTTTTTAGGACTGGAGTGGGGTTTTTTGTTTGTGTCTTCTTTCTGTCCAATGATGCCTTAAAAAAACTTTGCAATCGCTTTTGAAAAAATAAGGCTTAGTTCACAAAGCTCAGTTTTAATGCGGTGTGAAGAGGCACAGAAAGAATAATTTTAGAAGGGGAAGACAGGGGCTGACCAACGTAGGGGCTGAGTGTCATTTCACATTCATTGCTGTAGAGATGGATGCAATTTACAGGAGTGGATGGAAAGGTCACTAGCTGATAAGCTATTTAATTTCGTTCTACGTTTCTGAGTTCTTAGGGATGGAGAAACAGAAACTCCCTTTCTCAGCATGCGAATGTCTGTGAATTTATGGGTGGAGCCTTCATTTTGAGGACAATTTCCCCTAAAATGTAAAAGTTGGTAGGCAATAGGCAATCTCACAATTCTGTAGGTCTGATACAGTGGGAATACTTAAATAAGTAGTTGATTTACGTTTTGATTAGATATTTTTATTACAACTTGCTTAATTTTTCAGAGGGTCTGGTGTTGTACAAATAAGAGGACACCAAACCTTCATACCCACCACTCCCTCCCACATGTCTTTCTTGTGTAGAGAAGACAATAGAGAATCCAAGAAGATTCTGCACTACTTTGCAGAAGCAGGTTTCAGTTGTATAGAATTTGTTACCTTGTACTCCTTTTTCATGCACGTATTATTGATTTGCTCATTAGCATGTTCTTAAATTCTTTTTTACTTATCTATTCATTCCAGGGCCTGAAATCTCAAGGCAAGGCTTTGCTGCAGGAATGAACTTAATTCAAGCATTTTGTTCACAGTGGATCAATTACAATATTCATTCACTATAAAAGTTTGTTTTCAAAGAACATTAAAGTTATAAATCACATGAACAGGTTCCAGTGTGCTCATAATCAGACTTCCCATAACATGTTTAGCTGGGGTGCAGCTCTACAGTGTAACCAAGACTGACACTGGTCATTAAGATCAGGGTAAAAAAACACAACACTGTGAAAATGGTTCAAGGGATAACAGTAGAAACACTACAGGAATTTATCTAAAGGGAAAAATGTAGTGGAAAATGCATGGCTCTGGGTCACTACACGTGATAAGAAAGTGTCCTAGCTGACAGGATTTGGAGCTGTGGTTTGGATATGCCCACTTTTATTCCTGATACTGCTCTGCTGGGTGAGCTACCAGCTTGCTGTGCCTCCATTTCCCTGTCCATTGAATAAGGTTATGGTATTTTTCCAAGAACACTGTAAATCTCTAGGACATCAAAACTCACTTTTCCACTGAATCCCAAAGGATCTTCCCAAAAGACAGAAAGAAAAGAAACAAACAAAAAAGAAAAACTAACTTTAGTAGAATTTCTAAGCAGACAATATATTCCTTTTTTTATAGACACATTAGGGGTTTTTGCTTTTGGATTTCTTTTTGGCTTGTGCCAACTCTGCTTTTTTGTAATATTAAGTGAATGAAAACTTCTTGTGTATTTTAATATCTTTCCTGAAGCCAGAAGAAATCAGAGCTTAAATTTTATGTAAGACTATCATTTCTTTATAAAATCAGTTACAAAAATACAATTTCTTTGAGAAAGTCAGAACAACATCCAGTACCTTGGGCCAAACATACATGCAAATGGTGTGTATGTATTTTTATAAGGAGGACATTGTCTCAGCCTTCATCTCACGCAGTAAATTCACAGTATTGTGTGTACTAGATGTCATAAAGTAAATGTGAAATTCATGCCTGATCAGGTATGATGTAGAATTAAGAAGCAAACACTAGATTTTTTTTTTCTGTCAATCAAAGCTCAAGCAGATAGAAATAGAGGCTTTCTCCAAGACTGCAGATTTCTTCCTTAGAGCCTCTGAAGCAAAGCATGCACCAACAGAGGCACAAAGGCAGAAAAGCAACTCTGTATCCCCATGGAGCTAAATTTTAAACTTGAATAAATTGCATCTATCAAAGTATGTGCAGCAGCTTTGCCTATGCTCTTTTATCTCAGTGTAGCTTATGGATGTGGTTCTCAGTGTTTATTACCCATTTTACTGTGCTATCCCATTTTCTATGTGAATGGTTTCATAATGCCTGCATGTGAGCACACAGTTTGTTTGAAGTATCTGCCTAAGCTAAATAACCTTACTAAAAGCAAAAGGAAATTGGATTGATTTGGGATTGTCTCCATTCTCTCTTTTGTGTGCTCTTCATTGCAATTTGCTTCCTGTTTTCATCTCTTGTAGGAAATGTTTTAGCGACTGTAATCAAAATCTATGATCACATAGTCTAAGATTGCTCCTAACCATTACAAGTGCCTAGAATTACTTTTATTATCGATTTTTCAGGATTTCCAGGAGTTAATGCATGCATATGTACAATATAATTGCCATATATAGAACTATATGCAAAGCTTCTTATTTTCTGTCATAAAAAATTTTGTGTATGGAAAGTAGAAAATACAGCTCGTTTTAACTGTTTTATACATTGCCTTCAAGCAAATGCAAGCTCCAAAATTTCTTGAAATCCCTGAATACTGAGATGTAAATTGAAATAATTTCTTAATTAGTGAACAATTTGTATTCATTACAACTTGAACTTAGGTCTCTTATAGTGAATACCTTCTGCATCTGTTGATCATAAGTGAAAGTGAGCTAGCTGGGGACATGAAGATTGGAGGCAGCCTGAGCTGCAGTGATCATGCATTGGTGAAGTTCACAGTCCTGAGGAATATGGATCAGGTAAGGAATAAAGTTAAGCCCTTGAGCTCTAGGAAGTTTAGGAATTCCAGATGGAAGACTTCCAGCTCTTCAGGGAGATAGTGGGATTCCCCTGGAGGCTGTCCTCAGGGACAAGGGACTGGAACAGAGCCGGCAGACCTTAAAGGAAACTCTTCCACAGAGCACAAGCACTAGCAATCCCCAGGAGCAAGAAATCCAGCAAGGAAGGAAAGAGGCCAGCATGGTCGAATAGAGATCTGCTGATCAAACTAAAGGGAAAGAAGCAAATGCATACACAGTTGAAGCTAGGACAGGTGACCTGGAGATGAAGTTTGGTTGTGCAGGGATGGGGTGAGAAAGGCTAAGGTAAAGCTGGAACTGGGACACAAAGAATAACAAAACCGGCTTCTACAAGTGTGTTAAACAGAAAAGGAAGGTGAAAGAAGGTACACCCTCTGATAAACAGTGCTGGAAAACCAGTAACAATGGATGAAGAGAAGGTTGGGGTACTCAACAGCTTTTTGGCCTCAGCCTTCAATGGCAACATCTCTTCCCACACCTTTCGAGTAGATGGGCAGCAGGATGGGGAGTGAGGGAACAAAGTCCCTCACACTGTACGTAAAGATCAGGTTCATGGCCACCTGAGGAGTCTGAATGTGTAAGGAACATGATGAGATTTATCCCAGACTCCTGTAGTAACTGGCTGATGCAGTTGCCATGCCACTCTCCATGATATTTGAAAACTCATGGCAGTCAGGTGAAGTTCTATGTAACTGGAAAAGGTGGAACACTGTACCCATCTTCAAAAAGGGTAAAAAAGAATGACTGCAGGAACTACTAACCTGCCAGCCTCAAACTATGTGCTTAGGAAGATCTGGGAACAGATCCTCCTAGAAGCCATGCTGAGGCATGTGGAGAATAGGCAGCTGAATTGGGACAGCCAGCAAAGCTTTACCAAGGGCAAGTAATGATGGAGTGACTACATAAGTGAACAAGGGAAGGATACAGGTGTCATTAATCTGGACTTCTGTAAAGTTTTTGAGACTGCCACAATATCCTTCTCGCTAAATTGGAGAGAAAGTAATTTGATTAGTGGGCTGTCACATGGATAAGAGAGTGGTTGGATGGTCACATCCAGAGGGTAGTGGTCAATGGCTCAGAGTCCCAATGGACATCACTGAAAGGTGATGTCCCTCTAGGATCTGTATTGAGGACAGTGTTATTTAACTTCTTATATTATCTTCGTTAATGATGAAGGGATAAAGTGCATCTTCAGCAAGTGCACCAAGCTGAGTGATGCAGTTGACACACTTGAAGGACAGAATGCCATCCAGAGGAACCTGGACAAGTTCAAGAAACAGGCCCATAGGAATTTCATGAGGTCTAACAAGACCAAGTGCAAGCTGCTGCCTCTGGGTCGGGGCAACCCCTGCTACCTGTACAGGCTGGGGACGAACAGATCGAAAGCAGACCTGCTGAGAAGGATGTGGGTGTGCTGGTAGATGAGTGAGGTGATTCTGCCCCTCTGCTCTGGTGACACCTCACCTCCAGTGTTGCATCCAACTCTGGGATCCCCAGAACAGGAAGGACATCAACCTGTTGGACAGTGTCCAGAAGTGGACCACAGAGTGGATTAGAGGGATGGAGCACCTCTCTTGTCAGAAAAAGCTGACAGAATTGAGTTTGTTTGGCCGGGAAAAGAGAAGCCTTTTGGGCGACCTAATTGCAACCTTTCAGTACCTGAAAGAAGCCTAGAAGAAAGATACAGAGGTACTTTTTACAAGAGCATGTAGTGACAGAACAAGAGGGATTAGGTTCAAACTGCCAGAGAGTAGGTTTAGATTAAATATTAAGAAAATATTCTTTACTGTGGGGGTGATGAGGCACCAGAAGATGCTGCCCAGAGAAGTTATGGATGGAATATATCCATATTATCCCTGGAAGTGCTGAAGTCTAGGTTGGGTGGGGCTTTGAGCAAACTGGTCTAGTGAAAGACGTCCCTGCCCATCACAGGGGGCCTGGACTGAATGATTTTTAAGGTCCTCTCTAGCCCAAATGATTCCCTGATTCTACGACTCTATGCATTCAAAATGTCAGTATGAGACACAAAGAAGTGCATTTGGAAATCAGTTTAAAATGCACGTACACAACTGGTTTTATACTGTATTGATCTAGTTGAACAGATACAGGAAGTGTAAAAATTGAATTGAGCAAGACATGATGGGAGCTATTCATACTGATATTTTCTCTTAGTTTATTTGCGGTATCATGAAAGATTAAATGCTGATGTATTTTTATATATACTACTACTTTAAAACTTCATAGACAATGACAACTTCTATTATAAGGAACATTTGGTAACAATTTTATCTCAGCAAGTTGAAACACCAAATAAAGACATCATATGCAGCACTACAAGAAGGAAAGAAATACATACTCATTGCTCTTTCATATTTTTCTGAGGTACAGTGGAAACTGCTCATTCAGCAGCACTACAGCACAGTTGACTAAATGAACAAAAAGCCATCACCAAAGCTGTCATTTCAATTTCTTACTAATTTTCTCTCTTTCTCTTTTTCACAGTTTCTGTTGAAAAGGCTTAAACCCCATCTCCTAGACAACGGCAACCTGTGAATAAAAATTCTCAATGTCAAAAACGTCTAGGGAAATGGAAAAAGAAGATGACTAGTGAGAAAACCTCAGACATTCCTTATCAGGACCTATGTATACTGGCTTTAACAGCTATGTTAAAAAAATGATGACACATGCTATAGCACTACTTTTGCCACTTCTCCTGCAGCTGGAATGGTAAGATCTAGTCCCTGTGAAGGATTTTAAGCTCATCTTCTTGAGTGCATGAGTAACCATTCAAATAAAAAAATGTGCTGTTCTCAAAGAAAATTCAGAAACCCCTGCTTTTCAGGGGTTCAAAAATCACAGATTTTTGTTGCTCAAGTCTGGCAATTGATGCAGAAAAATTTCTGCTGTCACTAAAGTTTATTATATAAAATAACAGCTGGCAGAAAAGGAATTGTTTGAAACAGATATTTAGTTTGCTGCATGCCAGGAGAGACCTGGCAAAACCCTACTTTCTTTAGAGAAATAACTCTGCATTCATGCTTCCCTATGGACATAATCAAAGTTTACACCACCTGGTGGACAGCATTTAATATCAAGAGCCATGAAATATTAGGATTGGGGCATCATATATCTAGTAGTAAAGTCCCTCAGTCCATTACCCCGAGACATCACTGGTGATGGAATTCATGAAATTTGAGATTTTAAGAGTTCTGAATTCAAGCTGCATCCAGAATTGCAACTTTCAGACTTCAAGTTGATACCAAAATGGGCCAGATATCAATCTTCATACACAGTTTTGAATACAAAAAAACAGGCATTCTTTATTGCAGTGAACTGGTCATTCAGAGCATCATTTCTCTAACTGAGTATGCCAAGCATTGGGTGAACAGAGTTTTCATCATACACATTTATTATATATTCATTAGTTCTCCCCATGCCCTTGAAGTATATGTATTACTTTATTTTATATAGTCCCACCCCTTATCGGAAGTTCCAATATGGTTCTTTGGGGATCTTCTTTGGTAGTCTTCAAAGTCCAGTGTTCTTTTCAGCTAGCTGTTCCTCAACCTCAGCTTTTGAGTAAGCACAATATAATTGTTTTGCATAACTTCCACTTGGTCAGCCTCACAGATCTGAACTGGCATCCTGCTTGTCTTGCATAACTTTAGTTTGCTTAAGTTACATTCTTTATCTACTTCTCCACGGCTATGTTGTTGTGTTCTATTTTCCTTAGAGTAAAAAGCTGTTTTGTTCTATTGTCCTTTTCAAAGTGTTAAAATGTAATTGCAAGATTGTGGGCAGTGGCTGAACAAATGAAATACATGAGATAGAGTTACGTATAATGAAATATAACAGCCTTACTCTTTGTATGGATGTCTTGCTATCTACAGGTTTTCTATTTTCAGTTGGGACAGAGTTCTGTTCTTAGTAGCCGGTACAGTACTGTATTTTGGATTTAGTATTTGAATAATGTTGATAACACAATGATAGTTTAGTTGTTGCTTGATAGTGCTTAACCTGAGTCAAGGGCTTTTCAGTTTGTTGTGTTCTGCCAGTGAGGAGCTGCACAAGGAGCTGCAAGGAGCATGGCCAGGACAGCTGACCCAAACTGACCTAAAGGATATTCCATACTGTAGAATAACCTGTTCAGTATATAAATTTGGGTTGTTTTTTGTTTGTTTTTTGTTTCAATTATTAAATTGTTCTTAAGTACAGGAGTTTTATCTTTTCTATTCTCCTCCCCTTCAACATGGGGAGGAAGTGGGGATTGTGTGATCAGCTGTGTGGTACTTCGTTGTTGGCTGGGGTTAAACCACACCATCAGGTCTGACAGAGGAAGAGGAGAATTTGATAGAAGATTATTCAGCAGTACTGTCTTTATTTCTGAACAACTCTGTCTTTTCATAATAGATAGCATAAAATAACACTATCATTAGTAGGATGATGCACAGTCTGACTAATCATGATTTGCCTGATAACAATCACTGCCCTCCCTGTTGATCCAAGTGGATTGCTCTACAGGTTCCTTAGGACTTCTGAAAGTTGCTTTTATTTGAAAGATTTTGTATTTGTTATGTATAACTCCTAGATTTCCTAAAGTTCTTTTTTTCTGCCTTTGAATATTTAAAAGTCCTGTTATCCTTACCAATATTACTAAGAACACTAAAATTTGACTGAGAACTCCTTGGTTATAACACTCCATATTCATGCAAATATTTATTCAGTTTCCACACATGCAGAACTTTAAACATCTGCTGAGGCCATTGAAATTCACTCTTCTTCAGTGAATTATCTCTCTAAGGAGCTGCAAGCCAAATGTGCTTATTCAGATACGATGAAAACTTGCTAGCAATGCAACCTTAGCTTTTGGCATATTAAAGAAAACTAAACTTGTTTATTATGTATTATAATATATATTTTTAAACTTACTTTTCTTACATTAACAAAAGAACAGTAATGCCTTCAAATTATCTGTAGGATAAAAATTGTGTTAGTGATGTGTGTGTGAGTGTGATGGGAAATACAGGGACAGGGAGAGAAGGAATCTCTTCCCTCAATTTTTTGTATTTGTCTACATCTCAGATGAAACATCTGATTCCCTTAGAGACTCAATTTCACTAAAATTTTAAGAATCCAGTCACAGTGTTTCTAACAACTACTGAATATCTTAATAAATTGAGAATTGCAGACAGAAACTATGTAGGTTATGAAGAAATGTAATGTCTTGTAACTTAAAAATAACTCAACCTGTCAAAGAAATTTTGAAACAACACACATATTCTGCAAGTAAATACTTAATATCGACGTAGTACTATCTCAGGCAGGAATTCATTTGGAGATGCTTTCTCACAGTCCCCATGAAATTCTGCCCTTCCTCCCTAGCAGAAGATCAACTCTCTCCTTATCGAATTGGCTGCAACCAAACTCTTCCTGGACTTACCACACAGAGCACAGCTTTCATGATAAAGTTGCGCTGTGCTGGGCAGCTTCTTTCTTTGTCCAGGGTAGGAAATAGGCAGAGCTGTGACTTCTAAGAGGAGATGGCATGCTTCACCTCCACTCTAAAGCTACAAAGGTTTCAGTATTATATGTGATTAGAGAAAGGTCTGTCTTTTCAAATAACACTGGGTATGATGATTTACAAAATAACTTTAAAACTGTAGTTGAAGAGATTAATTACATGTTTAATTAAGTTTATACTGATGTTTTTGCAATGAGTAGGTATGCAGAGGTTATTCACATACCTTCTTGCATACCTATTCTTACGCTAGCTTAATGTTTGAGATATGTTCTCTGTACTTGTGTCTTTACTGAATGTGTAAGTTCATGCAAGCCTAAAAATAGTTTCTGTAAGCCAATACTTCATTTGGATGCTTAGAATTTGAGGAAATTGTGGCTTTCAAAGTGAAGACACTCAACAGAAGAGCTAAAAATTTATTCAAATGACATGATCTAAAATTATGCTTCTAAAAATCATACTCCAATGTTTTGTATGAAAGAACCAGTTGAAAATATGGGTATCCAAAGCTACGTATTTGCATCATGATCAACCTAATTTTTGAAGGCCCAGTGCTTATCTCCAGTGTATCTAATAAAAGCTGTGAGTAAACTATACTGAGATTCTTATATGAAAGGATTTTTTAAAGAACTGAAGCACAGAACACTGATTTTTTATTCTCATTTGCTTAGGCAGATTTGAATCAGTTCCCAAATGCAAAAGAGAAGATCTAAGTCAAGCCTTTTAATATTTGCCTGTTGCTAACCGGGTATTCAATATATGTGATAGGTCTGCTATTGAGAAAAATCCATTTTGGTCCTCTCCTTTCCAGTACATTCTTTCTGAGCCTTCAATTCCCTGGAAACATACCCTGCTAATCAGCTATGGGAAAAAAGACTGGATAAGAGAAATAATATTAGTTTTCCCTGCCTCCTAATTTACACAAGAGAATACAGTTTTCGTGTTTTCCTTGGTACACTGTCATAGCAATTTGTCAAGGCACCTGCTATCATATGCTTCTCTCAGTAAAATTATTCTGTCTTCATGCATTCAATTGCATTCATTCTTTTTCCAGTCATAAAAAACCTAAAATAAGTGGCAGGTGGTATATGTAGACTCAACTTAGGTGAATCTCTCCAATATGTAGATTTTAGGATGCTTTGGTTTTGTCCTTGTTTCACAGAGAAAAGGTGCAAGAATAAGTATAGTTAATATAAACATGTTGGCTACAAGAATGTGGAGTAATCATGAGTAAATTAAGACACATTGAAGATATGCCTAGGGGCTGAGTTTTAACTTGAACAGTTGATATAAGCCTTTTTGCTTGTTTTTATGCATATACAATTTTAAGAATGAAATTATACACCTGACTGAAATATCTGCAGAATTATAAAAGTGCCCAAAGAAAAATATGTATACAAACACATACAAAACACCTTCCACAGCAACATTGTCCTCAGGAGAAGAAACAAGTGTATTAGCAAAAACATAAGGAAAACCATGAAACTGATGGTTCATATGAATTTTAGAGGACACTAGATAATTTTGTGAAATAATACTATTCCCTGACTTTGAAATTTCTTTAGAATTTCACTGGCTTCTTTTCTGGATGTTTATAAAAGTATAGATATTGCTGGAGTTTTTTTTTTTAAAAAGAAAGACTACTGATAGAAAGTGTTTAAATGTAATTAAATTTAAATGCTTGCCAATCTTAGTTACATTTCTTGACATCAGTTCATTCACTGACATTACATACAGCCATGTGATTACACAGTTTTCCCCAGCTTCATCATACAACAGCCATGGAGGGGTCATCATCAACCACTTAAAGATTTCCTTAAGGATTTGCTTTTTCCCGGACGATATTAGTTAATCTCAATATAGGTGGTAAAGCTCCTTATAGGCAGAAAAGGTGAAAAATTATAAGGCATAACTGATTAGTTAAAATAGAGACATGACGGGCAACAGAAGTTTATTAATATAAGAGCAAACCTCTTTTTAATATTTTGCAGACAAAATTTCATTTGAAGTTTATAATTCCAGACATATCAGTTAAGGTTAATTTAGGCTTTCAAGAGGTTTATATGTTTTCAAGAGGTATAGTGCAGTGGGTTGATCTTGGCTGGCTGCCAGGTATCCACACAGTTGCTTTCTCACTCCCCCTTCCACAAGAATATGGGGAGAAAATAAGACAAAAGCTTGCCAGTCAAGATAAGGACAAGGAAATCAACTCTCAAATACCATCACAGGCAAACCAGACTCAACATGCAGAAAATGAATTTATTGCCTATTAAAATAGAGTTGAATTAAAAGACTCATAGAGTGATTGAAAGTTTTGGGCTGGAAGGGATCTTCAAAAATCACCTAGTCCAATTCCCCTGCCATAGGACAACCTTCACTAGACCAGGTTGCTCAAAGTCCCATTCAACTTGACCTTGAGCACTTCTAGGGGCATCCACAACTTCTCTGGGTAACCTGTGCCAGCGTCTCACCAGTGCCATAAAAAAAAAAAAAAATTCTTCCTTATATCCAGTCTTAATCTACTCTCTTGCAGTTTAAAACCATTTTTCCTCTTCTTGTCTCTATAGGCCCTGGTGAAAAGCCTCTTGCTGACTTTTTTGCCCCTTTAGGGCCCCTCAGGAGAGAGGCTGCAATAAGGTCTCCCAAAAGCTCTCATCTCTAGGCTGAACAACCCAAACTCTTTCAGATTTTCTTCATAGAAGAGGTGCTCCAAGTCTCTCATTACTTTTGTGGCCCATCTCTGGTCCTGCTCTAATAGGTCTGTGTCTTTCCTGTGCTGGGGACGCCAGAGCTGCATGCAAGAGGGGGTCTCCTCAGAAAAGAATAGAGAGGAACAATCACCTCCCTGCACCCACTGGGCAAACTTCTTTCCATGCAACCCAGGCGACCATTGACTTCCTGGGTTGCAAGTG
This sequence comes from Vireo altiloquus, assembly GCA_013396875.1. Classification (NCBI taxonomy): domain Eukaryota; kingdom Metazoa; phylum Chordata; class Aves; order Passeriformes; family Vireonidae; genus Vireo; species Vireo altiloquus. Next base: position 407,267 of record VZRF01006735.1, on the reverse strand, counting down.
CAGATTGCCAGCACATGTCCAGTTTTACATGCACAACTATTTTGAAGTTGCCTTCTCTCAATCCATTCATTCCCCTGTCTGTATTGATACTGAGTTTTTCCTTGACCCACATGCAGTGAAAGAAATTTAACACTTGTTAAATTTCATGGTGTTCAAATGGGCTCATTCCTTAAACCTGTCAAGGTTTCACTGGATAAAATCCATCCGCTTAAGGAAATCAACTTCAACACTTAGCTTAGTTGCTCTCTGCCTCTCCTGCCTACTCACTCTCTTCACCTGCTCACTCCACTGTGGTGGACTACAGTCCATAAGGACAAACAGAGTGTGGGCTCTTCCTGGGCTGCAGGTCTGTTAATGACTAAGTGAATCATTTAGGTCTGGAGGAGACACTACTCACCCTAGAAATGCTAACTCCTTGAGCTAAAATCAACAATCCCTTTTTGCTTGCTTTTAAGTGCAAGATCTTGTCTAGTACGCAGAAGCAGAGGTCTGTACTTTAACAGTAGTTGGAGGAAGGAGGTGTATGTATACTACCTAAAACAAGTGCCTACTTTAGGGACCAAGTATCTTCCAGCACTTCACAGAATGAGTTTTCTATCTCTAAGAAGTTATTTAGAGTGCTGGAAAGAGTCAACAGCTAGTTTTTGCAACTGTGGTGCCTGAAACCACATTCTGTGGACATCTGCCTGTCTCTTCTGAGTATACTGTGACCTTACCTTTCTAGTTTTAGGCCTTTATTTAAATGCCTAAAGATAGTAATGAGAAATTATCTGCTCCTCTTGGAATGGTGAAGACAGAAATATTGTATTATGTACAAATAACTTCATGTTTCTTTTATTTTTCCTCACAATATATACTGATACCTGTTCAACAAAATTTATTGAGAGTTTGAAAGGTGCTTGAATTTTTTTCCCTTCAACTTACTATCCCAGGAGAAATTGCTTTCTCTTAAAAAGAAGTGTTACATTTTTTGTGTATTTCTGAGCAATAAAAATCATACTGTGGTAATGAGAATAAAATTGCAGCAGTAGTCAGGCTGGCAAAAGAATAAATTAGAAAAAGCATCTTAATACATAATAACATTATTCAAATAATACATACAATGAATATAACAGGATGTTGACTGCATTTAACTATCACAACAATGAGTTGTGGGATTTAGATGCTGCAGAAAAAGCACAATCTTTCAGAGCAAATGTAAACATGTCACTAGATGCTATCAGCCTACTACTGCTTTTATCTTCAATTTTAATACACAAAATAATTGAAATAATTCAAAAGCATGGATGAAAGTACAAACCATACATATATAGAATCACAGAATCATAGAATGCTTTGGGTTGGAAGGAACCTTAAAGATCATCTAGTTCCAACGCCCCTGCCATAGGCAAGGACAGCAATCGAGAAAAGTCTAAAAATGTAGTTTGACCCTAATGCTCAAACTGGATTTTTTTGTTGATCCAGGTGGAGCTACATGAATAAAAGAAAAAATGTGTACTGGGAAACTGCCAGTGCATGTTTCTGTGGCAAGTTTGACTGACTCTTTCCTTATATTTACTTGAATTTTGACTCTGAAGTAAGTAAACACAGCCAAATTGTCATTGATTCTGCCTCCTTATATCCAGAATAGCTAAAGACATTTGATTTCATGTAAGATTTTTGCTCCTCGGTATCAATATTTACTCACATAGATCAGTCAGTCTTTACAGCACTTGAAGCAAATGAAGACTTTGGAACTGAGCAATTGGCAGAATATTGTTCAAGGAAAATGACAAGATAAGACATCTTTTATGGTTTTACTTTGTACATATTTATGCCAATGAAAGTATATTACAGAGGCATTCACAGATAATGTATCCCGATCAAAACATGTTACTCTGAAGATATTTTGAAACCATTTACAAGATAAAACAGAACACAATAGTTATTTCTAACTCAAATGAAGTTCAGTGTATCTTAGCAAGTGTGCCTTACTAGGTAAGAAGGATAAAATTCTAAAATTGTCATTCTGACATGCCATTTATAAAGTCTTTAAAACAGAGATTCCCTTCATCATTTTCTAACAGATTTAGGTGTGAATAGTAGACCCAAGATAGTCCTACTATGTGCATCTGTTCCATCAAACACTTTTTCCCTTAAAGACAGGAAATTGCACACAACAGTCTGAAATAGGAAATAAATTGAAAGTTGAAGACATTGAACAGGACCCAAAAGGAAAAGAAAGAGCTGTTGGCAATTTTGTCCTACATAGACTGTTAGCAATCATCAAGATGAAAAATGTGTAAAACTTTGTTCACCAGCAAACTGGCCATGTCAAGTGCACAGCACAGTTTTTGTGATTACAAGTCACTTTGTGTTTCCATGGTCAGCTGGAAAAGAGAAAAATTACTATTATGTGAAATTTTGATTTCTTTGAGTTAACACAAGACATGATGTTCTTTATATAAGGAGTTACCTTCTTGTGCATCAGCCCTTAGAAAAATAATGAAAAAAACACAATAACTGAAGTAACTGCTCTGAACATGAAACATGTACCTTTCTCTCTGTAATTCTGGTATTACTAATTCTTTTCTCACTTGTCCACTTCTGGTGATTTTAGTGCCAGGCTCAAAATACCTGTTTTTGTGAAACTCTGTTACTTTATAAATAGTCTAGCCCACACATAAGAAACAACCTTGTCATCTGGAGGATAAGAAACTTTAGAGTCCCACAGTTCCAAAGCAGAACTTAATAAAAATTTAGTCTTGTCTCCCTGCTTTTGTATGAAAACTATATAATGAAAGTGCTCAATAGCATGTAAAGTAAATATGCAGTTTTAAAAACAAATGGGATTTTATTTGCAATGTGTTTCATAATCAGCCTATATAGCATATATATCCTGAGATATTTGAAGGAAACCATGAAAATTGCTTTGAAAAACCTCAAGGTGTCTTATTATAAGATAATAAGATAATATATATCTTATTATATATTATTTTAATGGTAAAGCCTGTGAAAAGAACAAACTCTTTAATGCATGTGATCCATTTTTAATGGTAATACTTGTGGCAAAGAAAGAAAAAGAGGTGACAGATTCCTTGTTATCACTCCAACTAGTATCCAGCAACAAAGTAGCCCAGCAGGATTCTCCTTAAATCACATGAAGACAGACATAATTTCCCCTACTTATTTTCTATTTAGAACCACACACAAAAGAAGCTTTCTAGTGTAAACTTCATTTAAAAAAACAAAATGAAACAAAGAAAAAACCAAAGAACAACTGGTTGCAGTTGTTGTCAAAAACCCCAATTTGTTATTTCAAGTAACAACAACAAATAGTACTTTCCAACCCTTAGGTACTACAGGGATTTTTCTCCCTATGACAGCTGGCATGTATTTCTATAAAATATTGAGTGCTTTTTAAAAATCTATGTATAGAATTCTCTTGAGCCTTATAGAAAAGTGTTATTTTTATCGTTATCCAGTATAGAAATTATGTTTGCCCTCTTATTTCTTTCAAGTATTTAACAAAGACTTTGAAAAGTGAAAGGGCATTCTCCACTGAAAGATCAGTTTTGCACAATTTGCATCAAATATATTGGCATCATATGCCACAGAAAGTTGACAGCATATGTTTTGCCACTGCATCAAATCACTTCGTGATGACTATTAATCCATTACAGAAGTTCTGATTCCTATTCCTTCTTAAATTACATTAGTGCATCTTTCTGGAGAATGAATGCAAAAATTAATATTTCACATTTGCGTTAAGTTCCCAAAACTAAGATTTGTGAATTGTGGGGATGCAGGAATGGGCAGTAGGCAGCCTTAACTTCGATATGCTGCAGCTGTATCCCTGGGAAGAAAGAAAAACAACTTGAAATGCAGGTGTGTGTTGATTTTGGTCTGTGAGGGATATAGGTAATGTATAAAAGGTGGTGCTGGGAGGTAATACAAAGCTAATGCCTGCTGGCTAAGAAGAGAGCTGATGCCTGCTGCTGTCTGCTGCTATTGGCTGACTTCTGCTGAAGTCTGCTGATGCTTGGGGATGCCTGAATAAAGGGCTGACTTCTGAGGATGCCTGCCTTCATCTTCTGTGTGAGTTTTTTGGCTGTCATTAAATGGTGCCCCATAGGAAGGTGACGGTGAACGCCTGAGAACAGTTCTTGTTGCAGTTGCAACAAATGGTGTGCAACAGTAAATACTAGTCCCATTGGAATTCTTGTGTCAGTTGTGACATTTGGGTTCTGTTTTTCTCAGCACACTTCTATATTAATGATCTAGCACTGTCTCATGTGGGAGAGAGCTGCCATGGTATCAGTCACGATAAGTAAACAGTTGGTTTAGCCTCCCAATTCCTGGGTGTTGTATTTCCTCACAGAAGGAAGTAAAGGATGGGTAACCTTTCTAAAAGCTAAAAGTGATTGCCTTTCAACGGCTAGTTTTTATTTCTAACTGACAGGCCTTGAATGCAACTCAAATATAGCAGGAGTCCAATAACGCACTTTAAATAATAAATAACATTTAAAAAAGAACTAAGCTAATAATTAAAAAATATTTAATTTTTAAAAGACTTACAAAAGACTTTTTTTCTTTTCCCTCATGGCAACTGAGACAAGATCCCAAAGAAACTGCAATGTCAGTGCAAACCCTGAAAAACCTTCACTAGAAGCTTTGCCAAAGGAATTTGACCTGAGATTGGCAGCATGGAATGAAGAGGAAGAACAAAAACCAAACCAACAAATAAAAAAAAAAAAATCCAGAGTGTTAGAATACTATATAGATGGATATATGGCCTCTGACTGAAAAGACTGCTCAGGATCTTGGTGGTTTTATTTGTTTGTCCTTTTTTTTCCCGATTTGATTTTTTTCATTGCTGGATTTTAGCTCACGAGAGAAAGTGGCACATTTATGAAGTATTTGAATAGATATTGCCATACAGATGTCAAAGAATAGAATATCAAAAGGATTATTCTTCAGACAACAAACATATCATTGAGTTTGTGTTTCTCTATAAAGATGAGGCTTAGTGTGCAAGTCCTTGACAAACTGCTTTAATCTTTGGATGTGATGGTTAGTTGTGGTCATTTGGGGACTATAATACAGCCCTTGTGCCTCCAGTATCTCTAATGCTTGCCGTTCAAACTACTTTTTAAATGCTTGATTCCACTCTGGAATTGTCACTGCTGAGGTGGGTGCCTTAAGCTATTTTTCCAGGGTCTTGAGAAAGTCTGGTGCTAGAGAATAGACTTCACCAACTGGCAGCACAGAAAACATATTAATAATTTAACACAAAAAAAATTCTGGTTTTGCAAAACTCCTGCTTTGTAGTAGAAAGTGATTTTTTTTTTTTTTTTAAAGTTTCATCCTTAAAGTAGCTGCAGTGGAAAACAATTCTTACTGAAGTAGAACATTATGATTAAGTGAAAAAAAAATTTAATTTGCTTTGTATATGTAAGAAAGGATTTCCACACCATGAGCGTTTTGAATATTCTGATTTTATTTATTCTCTAGTGTGTGAAAAAGCATTTTTTGAAAGTGTTTGAATTTTCTGCAGGTTATGGGAACTATTTTATTCCTTAATCTAAAACTCTACTAGGTCTTCCTAGCAGAAGAGACAAAGTTTTGGACACAAAGTATCAAAACTGATAAAGAAGAATATGGTAGTGCTTATTTGTCCTACATGCCCTCTTTGTTCACATTAGATGGTCGTGTTTTTCCAGTGTACTACTTTGTTGCAGTCTGGTATTTTAGTTCTCTGTGTTTTGTGTTTTTTTTTTTTCTTTCCAAGATGCTGATGGCACAGTGGATATGGTAAGCTCCATGATCATAGCCACAAGAGTAAAATATGGTGAAAACCACGAGGAAAAGGAGATGATCTTCTTTTGTGTCTGCTCTATGCCAACAGCTCTTGGGGTACCAGAGTAATGAATGGTTGCCTGGGGAGAGCAGAAGCCATCCCATCAGAAAGCAGCACAAACAGGACTGCTCTGTGATGGGGCCAAGCAAGTGACCCCAGAGCAGGCTGGGGGCTCACTGAGAGGGCTCCTGCCAGCTCTGAGCTGAGCCAAGCTGGAGGTGATTACAGGATCTGTTGGCAGTCCAGGGATCGTTCATCCAGGATGAAGTAACAGGTCACATTTAGGGTCAATTAGGAACAGCAAAAGCCAGAGCTAGAGAAAATCTGCCTGTAACATAGGTCCAAAATGACACAGATAAGGCTACATAGAGTGCAGATCTAGTCACAAAGTCTAGGAGTGTCCTGGGTAACCCCAAATGTTACTTGTATGCCACATCTACCTGTGCCCAAAATTGTTACTCCTCTTAGAGCCCCAGCTGCATGGCTGAGGGAGAGTGCCCGGACTCTTTAAGAAGTCAGGTCACCCAAGCAGAGGTCCTTTGGCTCTTGCAGGGAGAGCGCACAGAGGCAGTGCAGGCAGAGGCTCCCCTCTGGTTTTCAGGGAGTTGCTTCACCAGTTTCCAGGTGGCAACGTAGCAAACCCAAGAAGCTGCATTTCTGAATCAGAGACTGTTTCAGCGTGAATTTTACAACACCCCTTGGCAGTAGTAAGCCAGACTGGTTGGGGTCAGACCATGGCATCTTGGTGCTCAAGAATCCATTTCTCTTCCTCCCCTCCATTGGGATGAGACCCAAGACAGCAGCACTGACACCAATGGCTTGGAGGCTGTAGTGCCAGCCCTGGTGGATCTGACCACTAGTGTGCCATCCACCTTTCGTGATGGACCTGCTGCTGCCTAGAGTGATAAGGAGAGGGAGGAGGGCTGCTGCCATCTTTCCTTTGTGTCTCCCCACACAGGATGGGCTGTGGAGGCCGCCATCTTGGGGGAGGGGTTTCACCACCATTTTGAGCTTCTCTGCTCCGGCAGTCCCTGAGGTTTCAGCAATTTTGTATCTAGTGATTATTTACTGTTATTTTTTGCCTCTTGCTGTAATATTTTTTTTTTAGTAAACTGTTATTTTTTCACATATATCTACTTGTATTTGTCTCTCCTTATTGGTGTAATGGGATTGGCTAAAACTAAAGGGGAGGTAACTAATTTGGTAGCTGCCTTTTAAACTGCCTTAAAACAAAGTATGGAATGGAATGGGATGAGCTTCAGGTGTCCAGAGTCTGGGTCAGGCAGGGTCTGATAAAATTTGCCCTACCATGGAAGGTCTTAGTTTGACTGATTGGAACAACTCATAATTTACAATTCCAATGCTGAAAGGGAATAGATCACTGTGTAACCCAACAAGGGAAAATCTTAAATTAAGATGGAGTATTTAAGGGTACTGTACCTTTATACAATTAGAAATACCAAGCTGAGGCAGTGTCCAATACCAGGAATGCAGTTACGTAAACAGTAGATAAGGTGCCAGTAGGCAGCACTTGGGAACTTATAGAATACTTGGTGGGATGTGCTAAGCAATGACGTATGAGGTGCATGGGGAATGGGAGGATTCTCACTGAAACAAATACATTCTTGTATCGAAGGAAGCATTGAACAGGCTTTAGTGTGGGAAGCCAGACTAGGGAAGAATATGATGGGATGATGGTGTTTCTAATCATGCTAATCAGAATCCTCTCAGAAGTGTATATTTAAATAGCAAGGAAGTAAATAGCCAAAGGAGCAAAAATGTTATTGGTTTTGCTGCTCCTGGGGTTTAGGGTGGGTGAGCCCTTTTTTGAAGGGTAGAAAGTTTTTCTTTGGTTTATGCACACTAGCTTGTTTGAATTTGGTAAGTTTTGTACAGTAGGACAGAAGCTGACACAAACTTCTTAAATCCTTTGGCATGTTTTGTTTTTGCATCTCTGAAACTCCTCTTAGTCCCTGCTTACCTGTCTTGTTTCAAGGTACCTGTCTCAAGGTTTGTTTGCATATGAACCTTTCTTTTCAGACACTTCAAATGGTCACAGAAATGTGATAGCTTGGGCTTTGAACTTCAAGCAAAATGTATCTTGGGCATTCATATACATAATACGTGCTTCTCTCTGCCAGAACAGATATATGTTAGTGAAGTTACGACATCTTTTTTTTTTCATTTTTTCACAGACCTCCGAGTTTAAAAGTTCTCAGAAAAAAAGTAAACTCAGAAAAATCATTATGTAGCCTGAATGTGCTATTCTAGTTCAAGACTGTCTGCATTTAATGCTATTAATTTTCGGTAGGTGTGTTCTCAAAGATGCATTTCACTTGTTCCTAATTTTTATCTGAATAAAAATTACCTCCTAGGTTTTTCTTCCTATTGGTAAAAGGGCAATAGAGTCACTTGTGGTCCCAAGCACAAAAAAAAAACCCCAAAACCATTCATAATAAGCCCTAGCTGCCAAGAAATCCATCAAGTACCATGTCCCGCTCTGGTTTGTTGTCTTTTTCACACTGAGCCGTACCAACCTATGTGCTCATTATGTAACATTCCCCTTTTTGTTTTCCCCAAATATATGCAAACAAAATGCAGATAATGCTTGGATTTGGTTAAAGTGGACTGGAGATCAGGAATAAGTGATTAAAAAAGAGGCAAGGTGTTTCCGCATTTACTACTACTATCTTTTTCACTCATGGTGTCTGCCTTCTTTTATGGTAAGGCATGAAGGAAAAGACTCATGTTCAGCTTCCTAAACCAAAAACCTAGATGTGGCTGCTGTCTGTAGTCTTCTGTTTCATAGAAGTCATAGTCTTGTTCAGAATTTTGAGCCAGAAGAACTAAAGCTACAATTTCAGTACAGCTTCAAGTCTTACTGGTAAGAATTCTGCTATGGCTGTTTTCTGTAACATTTTATAATGTTGAGGCAGCTGGCTGCAGACCTCATCAAATCTTGCAAGATCAACTAGCTGGCTGTTGCTGTACCTCTCACTGCTTTTCTTCATAAGCTATAAAGAACAAATTCATAAGTTCATCGGGAGGCACAGTGGCTTATTTGAAAGACTGGCAAGGTCAGTTCCTGTATCTAGTGTGTGTATAAATTCCATCAAAATGGAATTTTAATGTGAGGACCGTACAGGATCCCCATAGACACTAGCAGGGCATACCACAGCTAGATACATCTTTGTAAATCACTGGGTCTTGCTTTTGGGTATAATACTAGCGCTTTAACTCAAGAACATCTGGATGCATAATATAGACTCAGAAAAGATTATTAGAACACCAGAGAAAATGGTTGCTTAATACTAGAAGAACTAGGATTGTGTAGTTTATTCTTTTAGTTCAGAGGCTATTGTATCTCACAGCATGGCTGATGTTAAAGAAGGTCTCAAAGGAATCTCTTATTCAGATTTTCTGCTTCCTCCTGTCCAGTTTCTTCTATCTTCCGTTCCTTGTTTTAACATCAATATTGTCAAAGGCTGATGTTTAAATAATATATATCTGAATCTCTGCAATTTGTAAGAGCAAAGTCAGAATAAAATATCTTCATTACGTCTACAGTAAATTTTAAAATTTGTGTATGTGTGCATGATTATGGGCATGTGTAGATTCTTGCTTATCTCTATTGTTTTACGTTTATTTCTATCTAACTGTATCTAGTTAGATTAAATTACTTTTTTTCTCCAAATCTACTATTTATTTATCTCCTGCTAATATAAGCATCTGTATTTGAAAAACATTCCCTGTAATCAGAAATATTTCTCTGGATTTCTTTGGGGCAATATAGGTTCTGGTTGAATGTCTGTACTAATTTTCACAAACTATTTGTTGTGGGGTTATAGACAGCAGGGATCTGCTCTATGGAGACACATTTGCTTACTTTGCCATAGCGCCAGCTAAACAAACTTTCAAGCTTTAGGCACAAAGACAATGACTTTAGGAGGTGAACAGAGAGGCAATAGGTTTCAAATATGCTTATCTATTTCACTTTCCCAAATGGATATCTTGTTATAAATAATTACATAATATTTCCATCACAGACATTAATGTGCAAGGTTTACAGCATATATTTAAGTTTAATGGATTTTAGTTTACCCTTGAGAGAAGGGCAAAGTCTCAGTAGGGCAACCTTGTTTCCTTTAGAGAAGATATAAGCAACAACTGTGCAACTGCAGAGCAGATCTAAAAATAGCTTTCTGGCAGTACACTACAAAGCAATGAAGTATAAAAGCAAGATACTCAGTCTTGTACTGCAGTTATCTACTCACTGGAGATTTTTCTCCACTTTAATCCAAAGTATTATGAAAGAAACAATTTAATAAATATTTCTATTTCTATAAGGTAACTGTACTTCATGGAGTTGCAACTGCCCAAACTGATTCAGATTATATGAAGGAAAAGACAAGATGTCACAGCACAAAAAAAAAATCCTGTTATAGTACTATTGATGCTCAGAGCCCTTTCAGCAACTGTAGCTAAATCTCCTTTTTACAATTCCTTTAAATTAAATTCCTTAAATTAAAAAAAAACCCCAAACCTGGAAAAGTAGCATTTTATTGCAAGCAAAGACAGTAAGAGACAAAGACAAAACTGGGTCTATTTCTGAAAAAGGTTTTCAGCTTAGAGCCAGCCCAGCATTCTTTCAGCAAATCTCCTCGCCTCATTTTGGGCAAGGAGGTATTCAGTTCTAGTGATACACAGTTCAGCAATCCCAGGAGTCAAACACGCTAATACGCTTTCTGAGCAACTTTTTCACTTAGACAAGAAAAAAAAGATCCATTGGGCTTGTTGAAAATAAACAAGCATCCTATTAAAATGTGATTGTGTTGTGTATCATGTTGATGTACTGGTTCAACAGACAAGGTAATTAGCTAACTTCCTAATTATGTATAGATACTGGTTTGATATTTTTCAATTTCTTCGATCTATTAATTTTTAAATTGGATGTATTTAATGTTATCTATTTCCATCTTTGTCATCCTTAAATTAGTAGTAAAATTTAATTTTCTTTAATGGTCTCTGTTATTTTGCCTTAGTTTTCTGGTTTGTTCTAGGAGCTTGGTGGCTCACACTAGCAGAATGAGTATGATATTAAGGGAGGGTGGGGGAGGGAGCACACTGGTGGTGTGAGATCCCCAGCAGAAACTTTTCTAGCTTGACTGGTCGTCCTTTCACAGAGTAATAGTCTTTTTGAAGTGTAGTTTTTACAACGCCTGAAACAGGAACTCTGTCTCTTCTGTCACCTTTTGAAACAATTGATAAAATAAAGCAACATTGATACAATAAAGCTACAAAAAAATCTTGGGTCAGATTTCTGCTAATATCCCTAATTTTAGGGATATTTCTGAATTTCTTGATGAAGAAGGAGAAATCAAGAGCTTGATGGAGAGTTCTTAAAACCAGTTCTTAAAATGTTCAAATACACGCTTTTTGTAAAAGCACCGTTCAGGACTATGAATTGGCTGTTCCCATGAAAAAACTTAACCTTTGTTTTTCGTGAAATTGCTTTTTTCCTCCTTTTGCCCCTGATTTTTAACTTGGATTTAATACCAAAATATTGCTGTGCTGTGTCTGAACTGCTATTTAACTAACATACGTATTTTTTTAAAAGATCATCATCATTAAGTACTCCAAAAAGGTAAAATAAGGCAGGAAGCAAAGCTTTAGTTTATCATTAAAAAGTGCTTCTTAATCCTCAGTGTTCTGGTTACAGAACTGCAGGACAAAAACTGCTTCTGGATGAAAGATACTGAATAAGTGTTTGGTAAGCCTAACTGGTCTTATCTGTATTGTTTTTCATTGCTGTTCATTGAATATAGGTGCTTCTTCAAAATAGGTAGCAGGTAGCTCATTTGCATTGCATTTTGAGCCATCACAAGAAGCAGCATTATTTTTGCCTCTGTTGTTTCTGTTTATCATACAGAATGGCAGTCTTTGTTTTATGGCCTGGCTATTAGAAGTGGAAAATTCTCTGAACTTTAGAGTAGTAAATTCACAATGGCATTAGGAGTCATAACTGGATTCAACAAAAGAGGTATCTGAAGTGGGACTTAGGCAGAATTTTGCATTTTGTGTATTAGATAAACATGCCTATATGTTGATTCCTAATAGATTTATCTTTCTACAAATTCTGAAAGCTATTAGAGTCTTTATAAAACATATTGTGTGTTTTTAATAGCAGAAGCAAACATGATGCAGATTTAGCACTCTTCAGTGCTAAAATTAAGGTATTACTTCAACACAATGCAAAGCTTTTTCTTACTTTGCTTGCTACCTGTTCAAATTGACAGGAGACACTTGAATGACAGTTATCAAGTCTCTTGCTGCAGACAAAGTCTTGCAAAAGGAATTCCTCAAATATATCCTTTTTACTTCTGAAAAACTGTACCATTTCCACATACATTCCTGAGTAGAAAGATGCCTTCAAAAATAGATATGGGATATCTTATAAAGCATTGGATCTGTAACAGGTGACTTATAGCCATCTAACTCTTCACTGTCAAACTTTTATTTATTACTATGTTAATACAGTTGTATTGACTATACACAAACACTTAACGCTTATTTGTTGATACATGCCCTCGCCCTCTAATCTAATACCCAAACTCCTTCCAGAACTTCAGTCTCAGATTTTTTATTTCTTCTCCACTAAACTAATGAAAATTTTAGCTGCTTAACAACCTAAAACATTATTGCTTTGTGACATGGAAGTTTACATTAGGCTACATTTCTCTAAGCCTTGTATCCCCCTCACACTCAGAGCTCTGATCCAGAGTACCAACCCCTCAGAGCACCCAAGCTTCTCCATGTCCTTTTCTGCTCAAAAGAACATCCACAGTTTCCACCTTGCATGGTTGACCAGCTGCATCTTGGATCATTAGCTGTCATAGATGACAGCAGCTTCCACCTTGTTGAAATCTCAGAATACCAGTCAGGTTTTTTAATACATTCAGAAATCTAGAATGCTGTTGTTCTGCTGGCAAGTCAGGTGGCTAATATAAAGCCAGCCTAGGAGTGTCTGTCATGAAGAGAAACAGAAAGCAATAGGTGGGATTTAAAAGTGAATAAACTACTGATACACGCTGCAAACAAACACATATTAAATTTAGGCTGCATACTTCAGTGTTATGTCGTAGGATGTTAAATTCTGAAAAGTTCTCTGGTGTTAAAGTTTGCTATGCTCTTGGTAAATCAGCCTTTAGTTATAAGTTGTACCGCTGTACCATGGTTGTCATGGTTACCCTGTTCTCTAGCTTTGTATCCCTCCCACCGTATTGACCACTCCCATTACCCACCTACTAGGTGGAGATCCCCAATTCCTCTCCTCCTTTTCCCCCGCCCCTTAGGCAGAGAATCCTTGTCAATCCCTTTACCCATTTCCCTAGAAAGTTCTCTCTTGCTCGATACCCCATTGGTTTCTGTAACATTGTCCCTCCCCTTATGTATCCCTGTTGGTTACTCCCATGCCTGTTAAGCCCAGATCCACCCCTTAACCTTACCCTGATTGGTATCCATACTCTCCACCCCCTTCCCTATAAAACCCTATGCAGAGCATTGTATTGGGTGCTTTCTCCCTGGAATGATGGGATTCTGATAAAGCTGCCAATTACTGTAGAGAGGTAATTCCTTCTTGCTTCCATGCACGTGAGTCTACAACTGTTAGCGCTGCTGTCTCAGGGGAGTCTGCACTGCCGCTTCACAGCAGCACTGCTGTACCGCTGAGGGCGTCTGCTGTCGGATGCAGTGGGCCTCGGGCAGCCCTAACCACGTCAGTGTTAGCAGTCGTGTTTTTGTAGCTACACTGAAAATGTGGCCTAAATCCTTTCTCAAATTTGGCCTTTGGTTGTTTACCTCTCCATTGTTTTGATTAGAACTGAGTCCCCATTTAATCTTAAAACATGATGCCTTTGAAAACCTTCCTCTTCAGATGGGAAGACTGGCTTATGTTTCAACATAATGTGATTTTATAACCCCTTTTATTCCTTCAGTCAAGGTATAATGCTCTTTTGCTACTGCATCTTTAGCTATACAACACAATATGCACCAGTTCAGCTTCTCCTGGTTATCTTTCTGTGTAATTTCTGTTGCTTTTGTATAGCTCAGGCCTAAAACAAAGCTACAACTGTGCACTAAACACGCAGTGACATCTCAGTGCTTGCCTTTCTCACTAGAGCAAGAAATTGCTCCAGTGTTGCCTGTCTCTGTATTGGAAGCAAAGGCCAAGGTAAACAGAATGTGGACACACTACAAACAAAGAACAAACAGCAATTGTTAATATTATTTCCTATGTAAATATGCATATTGCTGAATTAAACATGTATCATAGTGTCCTGAATATTGCAAAGGCTACCTGATTGGGAATATGTAGTTTAAAAGAAAGGGTAGTCAGGTCTAACCAAGTTATTTAATTGTACAGAAACTGCACTCCTAAAAATGCTCTGCAAAACATACTGAAAAATAAAACCTCCATCTCTAACATTAATGTGTAATTCCTAATTAGTTTTGGCAAGTGTTAAAAAGGAGAAGAAAAGAAAAAATTGCAGTTCTGGACATCTTAAATTAATGATGCCATTAGGTTTCCTGCCTAAGCCTCGTTGTTTGTGATTTTTTTTCTCCCAAATTTCTGTGATTATGGATTCTACATTCATAAGATTCCCTCTGGAGTATTTTAGAGTGACAGCAACATAAGTAAATGTCCTAATTTCAGCCTAGGACAGGTGTTGCAGTCTGATGTGGGTGGTAAAGTGCTGCAACCTTCCTAGAAGTCTATCTGTTGATGTTGCTCATGGTTGGGGTTACCTGGGCTTATAGCATAAGGCTGTGTCCTTTTAGAGCAAGTCCTAATCGAGGTAAAGGTGTCGACAATAAAGAGCTGGGAGGAGCCTGCAAGTGGGTTTTCACAGTGATGTTTACTGCAGTCAGGTCTGTGAAAGGGTCCAGGGGAAAGGACACACTCTGGGGATGATGAATTGCCCTCAGAGCAAGGTGTGCAGGGGTTTAAGTATGGGGGGTGGCAGAGAGTAACAGGCTCCAATGGGATGAGGCCAGGGGGAGTTACATAGGAGGGATCAGGGTACCAGGGCCCACAGGAACAAGGCAGGGGTGGAACTAAGGGACAGAGGCTAAGGGTGGGTCGAGTAAGGGAGAAGGTTCCAGGGATAGGGGAGCGCCCGGGAGAGAGTGGCAGGGATGTACCTACCCAGGGGGAGGAGGAGTGGGCTGGCCAGCAGGCCTGTGGGGAGGAACAGGCGGGATCAGGGTACATGTGGGGAAGGCAAGGGGAGCAGAGAGAGTGCAGGACTGACAGGCCAAGCGGACAGGAGGTGTTGCCATAGCAACTCACTGCCTGAAGGGAAAGGCTCTCCTTCACTGAGACTCACCGAGGGTTTGCTCTTAGCTGTTGGAGTTGTCCCACCAGCGACCAGCTGGCTTGGGGACCCTCCTCCCCTCGGTCACCCCAGCTCCTGGCTGGGTTACTGCTGCAGACAGGATTAATTTTTTGCAGTAGCCAGGAGGGCACAGAGCTGAAAGCGGTGTCCAAGATACTGTGTTATTCGATACCATCCTACATCATGGCCAGGGGCAGGGGAAAGGGACTCTCACGCTTGCTGGAAGTGGGGGTTTTGTTGGGTTTTTTTTGGGTGGAGCAACTGTAGCAAACAGAGCAGTGGGGTAACAGTGCTCTCAGCCAGAGGGAGTGGTTTGGGTGGTGTGGCTGCGCTTGAGTAGGGCTCCACACTCTCTTTTGTACACTTTTGTTATTAATGTTGTTGCTGTTACTATGGATTTTCTTATCTCATTGCTATTTCCAGTAAATTGTTCTTGTCTCAGCCTGTAATCTCTGCTCTCTGCTGGAAGTGAGCAAGTGATGTCTGGTTTGCAAGAGTCTGGTGGGAGGCAGGAGGGTCATTAAATTCGGGAGTGCTGTTCCTAAACCTCAACAGGGAAGAAGTGCTGTACAACAGGGAGTTACCTTGTATAGATGACACTTTAGTAATGACTCTGTTTTGTAGGTTGGTTCTCCCTCTCCTTTCTTTCCAGTTTACCTACTTCTAATACTTAAAATATTCTTCTAGCATCTAAAGTATTCACTGCTTGGAAAAGTAATATTAAATGAGCTTGATTTTTTAATTTTTGTTTCAAGTTTTGAGGACTGACAGCTCCCTAGTGAAATCCCAGAGGAAAAGCAGTGTCCATAATCTTTGAAAATCAAGGGTTTTTTACCAACTTTCATTGATATTTATAGTACCTGGAAATCTTAACCATCAACAGCTCTTTCTATGACCAGCAGGTCATGGATGACTCCCTGAGAACTTCCCCTACAAAAACCTTCTGCTTATGATATCAGTCTTAAACAATCTTTCCTCTTTCTCCTTAAAGATAGGTTTTATCTGCCAGTTCCATGCTAGAGTCTCCATATGTAAGTGGCTTTTCTGATATTGCTTAAGGTCGATAGGAGAACCGGATTTTGTTTATTACATGGTTCTCTTTGTAGAAAGGTTATATAATGAAAGTTGAAATTAAAATACTAAAATTCTCTCAAATATTTTCAAAAGAGGTAGAATATAGGATGGTTATAGAGTACTTAACAACCTAATCTTCCTTCCAAATCACAAGGACCATCTTTACTTTGAGTCTTGTGCAACATAAAAACGGTACCACTCAACTCCTTGAGACAAGTTCTTCATGCCTGTGTTTGTATCAGAGGGAGCACCAAGTCCCTTCTTTGGGAGTCAGTGCTTATCCACTGGAAGAAGAAGAAAGAATCAGTACTAGGAAGTAGTACAATTTAGGTCAGAGATGAAATTTTACCCTCAGGGGAAATCTATTTCCAAAAAAATATTCTACCATATTTTGTTTAAAAGCCTAGCTGTTGCTCTTACCCATACATGTCAAACCAGGTGCCAGTATATAATTTGTAATAACAGATAGCATTATAATGTACTTGTGAATTATGTACTAATCCACAGAATGGTCAGTGTAATTCCCTGCTCCATGGAAGCCTGGTTTTATTACCAGCTTAAACTTCTCGTTTTCCCCCTTTACACCAGACAGTTGGCACAGTCAGGCAACAGTCCTGAGAGGTACTGATGAAGACTTTGGGCTGCAAAAACATAATTGATAGAGCAAAGGTATTGAAGCGTAATCTCTGAGCAGGATGAACTAGACTTAAGCAAACAGACTTTCTGCAGAGATTAGTGCAGGGAAAGAAATTACAGTCAACCAGTTCAATTCAGTTAGCACTTTCACTAAAAGGCAGATCCCTGCTACTTCTTTATTAACTTTGAAAACTAAAATAAGACTGCCCTGAGGGTGCTGGCTGAGGTGATCAGAATGGTGCTGCTGAAGCTGACCTACTGCTGCTTCAGAAATAATCTAATAAAGTTAATGCTGGAGGTCCTCTTTTACAAGTGCTTGTAAAGGTAACTATTGTGGTCAGGAAAGCAGAAACTCCAGTGACTGTACCAAAACCGGGAATATGAAAACATGAAGCTGGTAGTGGATAGAGGAGAAAATAGCAGTTTAATTAACAACATAATTGCATTTGAAAATCAGTTCAGCCCTTCATTAAAAGGTCATTTGAAACTTGTAGTGAAAGAAATGTGCCTTCAAATATTCTAGCACGTACCAAAGCTGTACACAGACCAGACACAAGGTGACTAGAAAGGGAATAGCTTGAAAATACATAAAATCATGACATTTTGAGGCAGCTTTTCAGCTAGTCCATAACTACTAGCTCCCTTCTGTGGAACTGCACTCATTTACATGAGCTGAGAAGGTGACCTAATATTTATCACTGCAACTGGTAGGTTTTTTGAGGAAAGTTTTTAGAAAACTCGTGAGACTGCGAGTGGGATGCTGGGTCCAGTTAGGAGTTTGCCACTATAAGACATGGACATACTGAAACTTAAAAGAGTTAAGACCCTCCATTAAAGAGGGTCACAAGGATGATCAAGGAATTGGAGTAGCTAATCTATGAGGAGAAGCAAGGAGAGATGAGGCTGTTTAGTGTGGAGAACATAAGAATAAAGGGGATATTAGCCATGTGCTTAAATGTGTGAGAGATTAAAGAAGATAGAGCTTGAATCTTGCCAGTGGTGTCCAGATTGCTCAGATTGACTCCGTAGACCCCATACTTGGAGACATTCAAAACCCTGAATGACATCCAGAGCCACCCACTGTCCTTGACTCTGTCTTTAGTAGGGGCATCGATTTTGATGAACTCCAGAATTTCCTTCCTGCCTCAACCATTCTGAAATTCTTTCACCTGAGATAACTGGTAAAGGAAGCATGGGTGAAGAGATTATTTTTTTATTATTGTTACTACCATGAAGATTTATAATGTAGTGTTGGTAAGGAAAGTGAAATTTAGTTTTCTTGAAGTGAGCTATACAAGTGAAATACACAAGTGTCTGAAAGAAATATCTGGATTTTTTTCTTTGTTTGCTTCTGATCTGCTTTTGGAGGGTAGCATTTTTATGCTTGCAGATAGTTCAGAAGTGTTCAACACTTCTAAAAGCATGGGGAAGGAATAAAAAGTCATTTCAGTTGCAGACTCAAAGTTCTTGGAGCAAGGTCTGGGCTCTTCTCTTTTGGCTATTTCAGTCTATATTGAGCTTTTACAGTACTTCCCAAAACCAAAAAAAGAACTGCGTTTTTTTTTCGAGTAGCTGCTAGATCAAGTAACTTCATGTAGTAAATAGTGAGTATTCTAAATAGCTTGGAGAAGACAGTATATGAAAAAGAGGACATACGCTGAGCAAGAGACAAGATACATTGTTGTCTGTTCTAGTCGCACAAAAAAAATCACAAGTCAATGGAAAATGAAGATGTTCCTATTTCTTCATGGCACTTGTATGGTCTAAACCATTCAGGTTTGACCCCGTACTTCCTGGAAAGTAAAGTTGCTGTTAACTTTTGAGGCATGTAGATTTGTCTAGAATTTTGTTAGCCTGTGACTTGGAAAGAATCTCTCTGTTTTAACCTTTAAAGTCTGATATCTCTTCAAAAACAGTGCTTTATGTTCTGCAGCACTAACTGTAAGAGGAGATATCTGTAAGCAGAAGTAAAAGAAAATGAGATTCTCCTGTTCAGAGAGGTAAGCAGTCCACCTAAAAATTTCCTTCTTAATATATAGGAGCACACATTTTTATAATGCATTTGTTTCCATAAAGCTTCTCTAAGGTTGTGTGGGAAAGTCTTCAAGCCTGTTCCCATGCAACAAGAAAGCAAATGATTTGCTCAGCACCCTAGGGATAAGTCATGGTGGAGTGACTGGATCTCTTTAGTAACTGGGGTCCCAGCTCAAGAGAGAAATCCACCTCTAGCAAAGGCTATGAAAACTGCTGCTGTCTGTTTACCTTGGCTGACTACCAGACATCTGCCTAGCTGTTCTCTCACTGCCCACCTCAACAGCACAGGAAGAGAAAGATAAAAAAGAGTATCAAGACAAGGACGCCACTTATCAATTACCGTCACAGGCAAAACAGACGTGATTTGAGGAAAAATAATTCGTTGACAATTAAAGTTGGATGGAAAGGAACAAAGGAAAAAATGAAGACATCATGTCACACACCCCTTATTCCCAGGTTCAATTTCACTTTGTCAATTCTGACTCCTGACTTGATCCAACCCCCAAAGGCCAGAAAGAGTGGGTTTTGGTAAGGTTGTAGTCATCTCCTCTCTCCTAATTATTCTTCTTGACATTTCTCCTCTGCTCCAGTGTGGATCCTCTCCATGGATCACAGTCCTTCAGAATAATCCTGCTCCAGCATGGGCTCTCCATAGTTCACTGTTCCTTCAGGAAATAGTCTACTTGCTCCAGTGGGCTACCATAGGAGATCTACTCTATCATGCTTTCTTCCACGGGCTGCAATGAGCTCCATGACTAGCTATTTTTTGGAAATAGTGAATATTTTTTTCCTATTGAAAGTATTGAATTTGGGACTATAAAAATGCTCACTGAATAGACAGCAGTAAATGATATAGGTGAGTTAAACCCTTAATCACTATGTTGAGAAGTAGGAAAACTTCTTTCCTGGAGAAAAGATTTTATTAGCATGATAAAAAAAATCTGTTTGGGTAGATATATGTGACAGAATCTCACTATGTCAAATCAACACTGCATTTCCAATGTCCATATGCAATAAGTTAGTAATCTTCCTCAGAAAATTTCATGCCTTTTTACATATCCCTTTAAAGGGAACTGAAGGCTGAACTAGGCCAGAAATAATTTTATTCTTTTTTTTAATTGTTATTGCCAATTTATTAAATCCATGTACTATAAAGCTCTAGCCCGCAGAAGTTCCAACTCAAAAATAAACAGCATGAAAGCCTTGCTGAATGTTGTGCTTGTTTTATTGTTGAAGTTGAACCGCAATATATGATTTGCTATGTATAGTACAAGAATTATTTTTAATTCCGTGGAATGTATAGATTGGCCGGGATAAATATCTCATAAAAACTGTCTTTATGGAGCACTTACGGTAGCCAAAAAACATCAATTAGTTTATTAGTGTCTGTTCTGCAAATAAAAAGTATGTAATTTATTTACAGTTTTGTCCTCAAATGCTCATTAAAGTCTGGAACATGGAAATCAGTGCACTGCTTACATTGTTTTACATTGAAAAAATAAGTGTGTTTCTGTAGTTTAAATAACCAAATGATGATGACTATCTTTTCACATTCACTTATCAGAAGAAAATGGTGCAGATAGCTCATATATTCTGCTGCTTCTCAGAAAAAAAATTAAAAAAGGGGAGAAAAAGGAAAAAAAATAAAGAAAGGAAAAAAATAATGTACAAAACACACTGATAAAAAAAAAATACAGAGGGAGAAATGATTCTGTATTCCTAAAGAAAATCATAACTTTTCTGATGGAGAACACTTACATCAGTTATTTCCTTCTCAGGGGATTCCTTTAAAGCCTGATTCTTAAGACTGTTGCACCTCTGTTCTTCCTCTGTAAAATAAAAAATCGAATATCTTCTGCATTCTAATATGCATATGTGAAGAGGGTTCATGAAGGTCACAGAAATGGAGGTTATATTGACTGATCTATAAAAGTTTACAAAGTTATACATTTATACAAAGGCTACGCAACACAACTACAAGCACACTAAATTTCATGCTGCCTATGCAAAAACATGCTTCTTTGTTATGGGAAGACTCAAAACATGCACCTTTATAGATACATAGAAGCATTGTTAATAATACCTGACCAGTTAGCAATTTTTTTTCTGAGATAATATAAACGAAGTCTTTTTAGTAGATGAAGTAAGTTATTTTATGGATCACCATGACATAGCCTGTAGCTTTGTGTAATCTAAATAAAGAACAATATAAAAATGCCTTTTCTGTATCAGACAATGTTGTTTTGATAGTGAAAAATGATTTCCACAATTTTAAACTCAATGCTAACTTAACCACGAAAATATTGGGTTCTGGGTTTCTGCCTTGCTAAAATTTTTGTTGCTCTTTTCTTTTTGTGTTCTATTACAGAAGTTAAATATCATTATGAGAATGCCACTGTCTTACAGGTTACAAAAATATATATGTGTTTTACTGTGATGTAAATAAAAAAAAACCTTTCTACCTCATCTATAAAAATACCAGATAGGAACAGTTAGGTCAACTAAAAATGTTGCCTTTATGCATTCTGTGGTACTATAAGGTAGAAAAAAACGGGAAAAGAAAACAAAAGTAGTGTTGAGCTCTTTATGTTTTCCTGTATATGTTGGTGTTGTTCGACAATAGCAGAAATGCTCCTGTTGCCACAAGGAAGTGGAAAGTAAGATAGCACTAGGGTTGGAGTGTGAAAGGATGAAATGGAAGAACCAGTGTAAAAGCATTTATGAAAAAGATTTTGAAAGGCCTTGTGACTCATCCATTGTCACTGACAGAAATTCAATGTTTTTCTCACAGAGCACTTGAATATTGTGTTTTATCCTTCTCCCTTACAGACTACATTAGATCCCATAGGTGTTGGACAGTTTCATCAATACCACTCACAGACTGTATGCACATGTACTTCCTTAGTACATGTTTACTAATGGGGCTTGATGCTTTTCTTGGCCTGTTGATTATGTCTATCTTGAAGTAACTGTATTTTCTGGTTCAGCAAATGTAAACTGAAAATCTTACTCTCATACTTCTTAACTGAAGTTAAGTACAAAATCAGCCTCTAGTGGGACTTAGCATTTCTGCTCAATGGAAGTGCTAGATGGAAATGTTAAAAGTACCATGAAATCAAGATGGTGTCTTGCTGCTACTCTTGCCAGTATTTTCCAAAGGCAATCTGTTCCTCTTAAACTATAGGAAATACTAGAATTCTTCCTAAATATTTTAAGTATATCATTAAAAATCTGCAATAAAGGACCAAATTTAGCTCTGGATGAAACCGTAGCTGTATTGAAGCAATAACAGTATTATTGTAGACCTCAGCGGGGAGGACAATGACAATATGTTTACTCTCTGTACTTTGCTTTTCATGTAAGAACACAATACAAGATTTAGCAGAGTGATCAAAAATCACAAATGATCAAATCATGAAATCACAAAATGGTTAAGGTTGGAAGAGGTTTCTGGAAGTCATTGGTACAACCCACCTGCTTAAGCAGTCTAATTTGGAGCGGACTGCCCAGAACCATGCCCAGAGTTATCCAGAGCTCTAGAATTGTGTTAGTAGGTACTAATGTGTAATATATGTGTTCTGTGGTGAGGCCAGGAAGATACAGTGACTTGAACCTTTATTAGTTGTACTGTCTATCTAAAAGCATTTCTTTTTTTTTTTTTTTTTTTTCCCCTCTCTTCTCTGTTTCCTAGGCATAAACCTGAAGAATGAAGAGAAGTTCAGGAGACTACCACTGAATGGCTTGTCACCTTATATAATATTTTGTTTGACTTTTTAAAGCACCTCTATTTTAATGATTGGATAAACAGACTGTGTATATATATTATTTGTGTATATATTTAGTCAATACAGTGTTGATTTCACTTCAACTGTGCTCTTTGGTGATTATAAATACTACTCTACCTTGGATTTTCTCCTTCATGAATATGAAGAATCATGACATAGCACTTAACTAAATGGATGACTCTGTTATTATGAAGTCTTATGGTTGAATTATGCTTTTAGCCAAAAGCCATGGAGTTGCTGGCCTTTTGCTATTCTTTATGTTTGCTGAGACTTTCTAAATTGTTTCTCAGATAATGCCTCTGAAATGCATTTTCTTGTTATTTATAAAGAATTTTTGATGTGAAAATCATAGACAAATAGAACATTTTGGGTTGGAAGACACCATAAAGATCATCTAGTTCCAACCCCCCTGCCATGGGTAGAGCCACCTTCCACTAGAATAGGTTGCTCAGAGCCCCATCCAACCTAGCCTTGAACATTTCCAGGGATGGGACATCCACATCTGTGGGGGCAATGTATTCTAGTGCTTCATCATCCTCATTGTGAAGAAGGCCAATATATTGTCAAGAAGGCCAATATATGGTCAAGGAGGTCATCATAATTTTACAAATTATTTACACTGGCTCTTCCATTTCATCCTTTCACACTCCAACCCTTGTGCTGTCTCAATTTTTCACTTCCTTGTGGCAGCAGGAGCATTTCTGCAATTGTCTGAAAACATCAACATATACAGGAAAACATGAAGAGCTCAACACTACTTTTGTTTTCTTTTCCTGTTTTTTCTACCTTACACAAACATTTGTGATGCCAAAATCAATCGATGGAAAGAGACCAGGAAGGAACAGGGATGAGACAGTGGACAGTTCTGCTTCCTCCTGTGAGTTTATAGCAATAGCTGTAGAATTTAAATTTTGTTCTTTGGATTGTGCTTCATAGTGGCATTTTAAGAGCCACAGAATTAATCCCGACAAGTAGTTACACTTTGAGGGGATATATCCCGAGCACTCACTTTTGGACAACTAATTTAGCTACCTCATTTGCATTTTTTCTGCCTAACTTCTTCAAGCTAGAATCCTTTTGGTAAGGGGCCTGAGCTGGACTGTACCCTAAAGAAGTTTCCTTCTCTCCTTAGTCCATGGAGAAGATTGAGATGCTCTAATGGACACCCTGAAGGCTTTCTGGGTGATGTGCTCAAAGATGCACCTGCAGCTCCTGGGATCTCTGCTTTCCTGAACCTGCGTGTGCCTCTACTTGAATAAAGACCTCATTCCCTTGTAAAACACCTGTGCATGGGAGGTTCTACCCCAAATGTGAAAACTGATTCTTTCAAGGAAGAAATTACTCTGGTTTTGAGTCCAACTGAACAGAAGTGGACAAGGTGCCAAGCTGTCAAGACCAAAGCACATCTTCATCTGTAGATTTGGAAGTTGGAGAAATAGGTCCTGCCGTAAATTCTGGTGTTCTTCTCTTATGTTAGACTTTTGCTTTGAAAGCACAGTGTATGCTAAGTAAAAACCTGGAACTTGAACATTTCATTAGGAAGAAGCCAGTTGTACTGAATATAATTTCAGGCATGTGGGGAGAAGCAGAGATCTTGTGAAGAAAACAGGACAGTATTAAAGATTGATTGATTGATTTCCTAGCAGCAGTGTACAAGTGTGAATGGGATAAGTGAACACCTGGGAGCAAAAAGGCCCCTAATTTTGTCATTTCTGAAGTTTGAAATGTTTGATTTTTATTACTCTGTTCTGGGTTGTTTAACAAGCTGTTATGATCCAATTACNTCCAGTTCAAAGTCCCAGTCTTCAAAGAAGCTTCTTGATTGTAGCTTCTTTATAATGAGCAAAACTTTATATCAATATTTGAGGCAAAAACTATTTTCAGTCTGACAGAAGGAGGTAATAGTTGGGGTAGAGGAGAAGAGGAACTATTAACACTATTTAAAAGTTTTCAAATTTTTGTTTTTTTAAATAGAAATATGCATTGTGTCATAAAATCAAGTTTTGGATTTTCTCCCAAATTTTATCTTTCCACTCTATCTGATGTGCACAATCTATGGTCATGCAAGTTGTGGTGGAGCATACTAAATGCCTTCACAGTACTACCATCTTGTTCAGCACCTCAGGCAAAAGAGGGTTCATGAAAACAGGAACCTACCAGTGTCTTACACCTCCTTACTTCTGCTCCCTAGGCTATTTCAGAGCAAAGTAAAACGCATTAATTCTAAACATTTATATTTTAAAGAAATTTTTTTAAAACTAATTTGGCATACTTTGAACAAACGTAGCAGTAGAAGCCCTTGCACAGTCAGCTACAGTGGTGTAGGAATAAGCACTGTACTCAATTTCCAAGTGAAACCAGCTCATCGAAAGGCTTGCCAGCTCTATGTATCCACAAGATATAAGACTGCATCTTTAGTCATGTAGGTGAGTCTCCACCCTCTTAAATGCGCTATTTAATTCTTGTCATACATCAAATTTTCCACACTTCAAATGATTGATGTATGAATGCAAAGTGTTTGAAAATGGTAGTACAGAGCCTGTTAGTGTGTGCCTGTGTTCCTGTAAGTATATTCAGAAGAAGCAACAAGTAATTAAAGAAAAAAAAAAGAAAATACAAGGAAAGGGAAGAAGTAATTTTTGTGGGGAGCAGAGGAGACACCATAGTTCCCAAGGCAACTAATCTTTTCTCTTTATGTAGGCAAAGAGCAATCTCACATCTTCACAAACATATTCCTATTTTTTTGAAGAACAATCTCTGTCATTGAATAACAGCTTAGCCCAATATATAATTTTTCTGTTTTAAGTGGGAGAGATTTATGTTTCCAGTGACAAAGGATTATGTACTTTATGAATAGTAGCTCTCTTTCATCCATTTTATTCTTGAAATTTTACTCATTTGAGTGGTATGTCTGTCATGGTTTAACCCCAGCCAGCAGCCAAGCCCCATATAGCCACTCCCTCACTCCCCCACCAATAGGATCAGGAAGAGAATTGGAAGGGTAAAAACTCATGGGTTGAGATGGAGACAGTTTAATAAGGAAAGCAAAAGCCACACATGCAAGCAAAGCAAAGCAAAGCAAGGAATTAATTCACTGTTTCGCATGGACAGCTGTTTGCAGGAGAGCAGGGCCGCACTTCATGTAACCATTATGTGGGAATACAAATGCCATCACTTCAAACATCCCTTCATCCTTCTTCCTCCCACTTTTATGTCGAGAATGATGTCATGTGGTCTGGAATATCCCTCTGGTCAGTTGGGGTCACCTGTCCTGGCTGTCTCCTCCCAACCACCCCACATTCGTTGCCAGTGAGGCAGTACAAAAAGCAGAAAAGGCCTTGGCTCTGTGCAAGCCCTGCTCAGCAATATCTATATTATCAGCCCTGTGCTCAGTACAAATCCAAAATACAGCCCCACACCAGCTACTACAAAGAAAACTAACTCTACTCAGCCAAAACCAGCATAACCTCCCAGAAGGCATGAGGGAATGAAAAAAATTAATATCAGAATGCAAAATCAGCTCTACTCACTCAGATATTTTCATCTGGTCTTTTTTTTACATAAACCTGTTAAGTGATACTACAAAATCACACGTGTAGAACAGTGCTAATGTTAATAAATTACATTACTCAAATGCAGTAGAGCCTTATTCATTCTGTCACCTTAAGCTGGCAAACATTGTGATTGCTATCATGAATAGATGATTCTATACATATTCAAAACCTCAGTCTCTTTTCTTGAGCTATTTTTGTTTCATGCATATGTGAGTGCACATGCATGCCCATGTTTAACTCACAATGAAGGAGAAAGTGCTATTTCTGACTTCAAATCCACATTCTACTTGCATAAAAAACCCCTACTTTCCTTGCTGCAGTGTGTTTAATGTGAATATGCGAAGAAAAGAACCAAAATCCAGTGATCTTTTTAATGTTTCCTTAGTTATTCCTAAGTTACTGTTTTTGGGATCTATCTCAGAAACATAGAGGACACATGTAGCTGATGGCAAGGACATGTTGGAGCATTCAGCTCATGAAAATGTGATAAACATAACTAGAATGAAAACAAACTTAAGGCAATGTGAAGAACCTGTCTTAGAAAGTTATTTGGTTTTTTTCGAGGTTCTTACATATTTTTCCAGCCTTTTGGAGGACAGATGGACTTCAACAGGAACTTATTTAACTGGGATTTTGGCCATCACTCATCTGCTCTTTGCAAGGACCTTTAATTAACTCCATTAATTCTTGCTAGATTTTGGCCCAAGACATTTACATTTTAATGGAGAAGACTAAACCCAGATGGAAGTGAGTGAACTGCCCACAATGTTAAATTGTGGATAGGCTATAAAGTCTAGATGGAACCCTAAATCTCTTAACCTTTTATTTCTGGTCCCTGATCACTAAACAACACAGTTTTCATCAATTTATACTATACTACTGTTTTGGCGTGACTTTATGATGTATCCCATATCGCTTACTCTATGCCCAGAAAATGAATCTTATGCCTGAAGATTCATTTTTGAATGAACCTGACAGGGGAGAGAAAGAAAAAAACACCAGCCAGAGGAACTTTTTCAAAGCAGTTCTGTGCTTCCAGGTCACCACTCCTCTCTGTTGTTCTTCTGCTGTGGGGAGTGATAGCTGCTGCAGCAGAGAGGAGAGGAAGCACCTTCCTTGCTTTTCCAGCTAGCTCTCGGCTCTGTTTCTTCAAAAGGAGAGAGACGGAGTTTTCCTGGGACTTTGGTTTCTTCTTCTTCTTTTCTTTTGGACTTGTTCAGAACACCAGAACATCAAACCCTCACTGGGAGGCCTTCCACCAGCCTGCAGGGGGGTCCCCCACGCCAACCCAGCTCAGGGGAGGAGAGAGACCACACCCAGAAGGACTTAAAACTCTTCCAGGTTTCTCTCCACAGCAAGAGATTTTATTATTTAGCATTATTATTCTTTTCTTGTGTGTTTGTTAAGAAAATAGATTTTTTCTTCTTCGCTTTCCTCCAAGGAAATATTTATTTTCCTGAACCTGGTGGGAGAGGGGTAACTACAACCTGCTTCCTATCAGAGGATATTTTTCTCTGAATTTGTCTCAAACCTGGACAACTACAGATTTTAAAGCACATGTACTTATTTTAAGGCTTTATTAATAAGGGGAGGCAAGTAAGGGCATCCTCACTGTTGTTCATTGCATTCAGTGCTTCTACTAGTGGCTGATTTTCCTGGAGAATATTAAATCTGACTGCAGTAATATAGGTCCACCAAATCAGCAATATGCCAGTGACAATCCACTAACAATATTTATACCTGTGGAGAACGACGGGAGAAATGTCACACCTGCAGATGGTCTTCAAATCTCAGTTTATTAGTTGTACAAGCATCCATTTTATAAGCATCATAATTAGCTCATGCATAGTGCAAAATCTGAGCTCCTCATTGGCTGCTAGCTAAATGCAACTAAGTTTCAGTTTCTCTTATTTGTATCTATATTCTGCATACCTAGGTGGTCTTAGCGTTGATTACAAGCATACCAGATACTCCTACGCCCACCATGTTGCAGCAAGGTCACACCTTCTGCCAAGACCCTCTGTATAGCCCCATTGTTCCTTATCTCACTTGCTGCTTAGAGCTTAACTAACTCTATCTTGTCTGGGTGTCTTTTCTCACACAACCATGCCTGCACAAAATCACCTTCATCTACCTCCATATTTGTAGTTGTCTCAGTCCAAAGCAGTGCATAAAACATGGAGTGAAATAACATGACTTTCTTTGCTAAGAACCCCTGACTTAGAAAACTGTCCAATAATTAATTATTGACCTTAAAGTCTGTTACTAGGAATCAGTAATGTTGCTTTAGTGCACCATTCCCATCAAATTTAGAAACAGTTTTAAGCATCATCTGGTGACTTCTATTTCCATATGAACCTTTCATACACTGCTGAATGGAAAAATTATAGTAATGGGCTAGAAATTTATAGCTGCTCTTGCAGTACCAGCACAGATTAATAACATGGGGAACTCACTATCCCTTTAATAAAACAAAGGCTTAGGATACTGGGGATCAGGGCTGAGGCCAGGAACCATGTTATCTCATTAAGTGTCTTCATTTCATTTGGTAATATGAAAACATCATTAGAAATAAAGGGAGCAATATGTGTAGAAAGAGTAACATTTTTGCTTAGTGCTTAGGGCACATTTATGCTGTTAAATTTTGTATTTATACTTGACAATCTTTCATATATTTAGCAATTTCATCTAGAAGTCTAGAATTAACCAGGTCACACAGCTGATTGGAAAGCTGGAATTTTTTTAGGACCTATGCCATGGATCCTTCAAATAAATGAGAGCTTCATCAACTTCTGTAGCTTAGAATCAGGCTGTGAATTCAGACATATTCTAAGTAAACTTGGCCATTTTGTTAGTTCCAAAACATTACTGTTATTTTCCCTCTACTATAATTTTGCCCTGTTATAGCTATGTCTTCTACGAGCAATGCTGACTATTGAGGAAGTATTCAGTTACAGGATTTTTATTGTGCTATATGTCTTTCATATACAGATTAATAAAACATGTTCCCTTCTGTTTACAATAAAGCACTTAACTTCCAACTAATATTAAATGAAGTTTAAATTCCACTTGCACCAGAAGAGCATGTCAGAGGCAGGAAAGATAAAGATATATGTAGGTATTTCCAAGATAAGACCAAAACACAGGACATGAATGTATTCTTTTCTAGTTGTAGTGCTGGCAAATTTGTACCAAGCAAAAGGTGTTAACACAGACCTGCCCTTGCTCAGGCATCTATCTTGGAGGACCCTAAATCCTTGCACTGATTTTGAGACAAATTGATAAGGCATGTTCTCTTGGGTTGGCAGAAAATGAGGCATTTAAAAAAAAAAGAGAGAAGAAGGAAACGATCCACTTTAGCTGATGAAGATATGTAGTATTAGAGTACAAACATATTAGGAAATATGCTCTTAACTGTCTAGGAGGTCTGGATGAGAGTAGGGGTTCCTATTGTATTTCAGACACATTTCAACTATCTATTTTTTTATTTATTTCCAAAGCCTGAAACCATGTCAGTTACAGAAGTAAAACTGACCTCTCCTAATCTAAGCAGTTAATAGTGCCATCATAGTGCCATATAATGTAAGAACGCTAGGGAGGAAGAACAGGTTTTTCACTGATAGGCCAAAGTATACTTAAAATACTAAGCATCCCATACTTCCACAATTTTTATTTAAATAAGAAAAACACATACAGGCCAAAAAAACCCCAAATTCTTTTAAAATTTGGTTTTCTTTTCAAAATAAGACAATGTACAGAGAATAACATATTTGGAAAATTCATGTTCTTAAAATTAATTTTAAGTGAGCAAAATCTTTATAAGACTCCCAACCTGACACTGAGTTTTGGAAAACACTCTGTAATTTGGAAAGCAGACAATATTTTTTAAAAAAGGATTTTATAAATAAAGTATTTTTCAAAATCAGTTCTGAAGTGCATTAATGCAGATAATTTTTTGTGTGAATTTGGATAACTTGGATTTTTCTGTGTTGTTTTCATTCTGTTCCTTGTTTTCTAATGCAGATAAGGCCTAACATTGCCTACAGAGATTTTGCTATAAAACCATAACATTATTTTCTCTTTTCACCTCAAAAAAATAAAATGACTCCTTTTTCCTTCAAACCCCTCAAAAAACTCAAGTCCTGGTTACAAATTAGTATGAAAATTAAATCTGTATTTCTCCTAGGAGCTTTTCTAACTGGAATTTTGTCCAGAGTTACTTGGCTGGCAGGTAAGCCACAGTAGAAACTGTGGCTGGAAATGCTAGGACATCACTAAGTAACAATAGAACTAGGATACAAATAAAACTCAGAAAATTGTATCTTGGAAGGGACTTCTAAAGAATTTACAGACTAGCATTTATAAGCTTATTAATAGTCATTTAATTACCTTGTGGTGGAAAGTGCTTATACAGGTTCTTGTTTCAGCTTCAGCTGTTAAGTGCTGAAATCAGGTAGTACATAAGGTGTCCTGGGCCCCAGAAGGATGATGGTGTCCACATGTGTCTGGAGCCTCTTGGCAGGGATCCTGCTGGACTTCCAGGACAACCAGGTGGTTTCATAATTGATCTGATATGGACAGTGTCCTTGCACATCCTTGCAGGTCACGTGTTTTCATGTGCAGACTAAACCAGCGTAGGGCAGGATTTCTCATAAAAAATAAATCCATACATCCTTTAAAAGCAGTGCAGTTGCAATCCTGTTTAGTATTTTACCACTAGTCCTTAGTAGAGAAAAAATTTGCCATTACTACTCTCTGGGTCCTCATAATAGTAATTCATAGTACAACTATAAAAGCTTTTTTTATAAATGTCACTTAAATGGGACAGCAACCCTGAGGGACTGACTGCTGGAGACTATGGTGAGTTTGAGTAATTTCAGCATTAAGAAACAGCCGATCCATTGCCATGGGGAGACAGCCTTTTAATGCTGCTGCTGCTTTCTAAATGCTGTGACCTGGCTCAAAGCCTGATTGCAAAGGCTTCAGGATTTTGGCAGGTGTGCTGTTTTGTTGTCGCTTTCCTGGCATTACTTTGTCAGTGGCTTCTAGCCCATCAGTGAGAGATGGGCTAGAAGTCAATTACTTTCCCACTCTTTCCAAGAGGGCAGTTCAGAAAAATGGAAACCATACTGTTCCTGATGTGTAATTTGTAAAAGCCCTTTGGTTTTTTATGTCCTTTTTTGTTTGTTTTGCTCACTGTAACAATTTCATGATAAGAGTAGTATTTAGGGGTTTCTTGGCCCAGTCTTCCATACTTGGGAGGTTTGGATGGCTTAGAAAAACATGAATTTCTGAGGCCAAAGCCTCCTACACTCATATGCTTAAAAATTTTCGTCTGAACACAATATTTCACTGGCAGGAGACATTTGCTTTACATGACACCAAGATTAGTGGTGGTGCCACGTACAAGGAAAGTGGGAGGGAAAGCAAGTGAGTAGGATCTCTGAACTATGTGGGTCTGTAGGAAGAGGTTGTAGCTAAGTAAATGTGTCCTTGATGTTTAATATATGTATCTTACCCACCTCATTACTGTTAATTTCTTATCATGAAACTAATCATAGTTCTGTATTCATAGGTCATATTTTCCTGGTAAAATGTCTCCTTTCTCCCTACTTTATTTATGCAGCAGATGACTGACACATTCTGTGTGGAGCAAAATAGAGCATTCAATAAAAACTCCTTCTCCTTCTCACTGTTAAGAATAGAAAATTCTATTAAACTTGTTTTGATTTGAACATGAGTTCTTTGTCAGTTCTAAAGACTTCAGTGTTCTTTAATATTTCCTTGGGAAAATGACAACTGAATTTAGTTGCAAAATTTATAATCTTCTTGTTGCACGAAGAGGGAATGACAGCTCAGTAGCAACAGCCTTTTTTTGGCACTATGCAGGTCAATAGATTATATTTGGCAATGCATGTCTGTAGACACTGTACATGTTCTCAGTGTTTTTGTGGTTTTAAGCAGAAAGACTTAATGTGTATCCACGTAATGGTGGAGATGGTTACACAGCCATATGTAGGTAGCAAACCACAGTAGATTGGAAAGCACCATGGAAAATCTCTAATGCAACCTTCAGCTCCAAGCAGGGTCAATGCTGACTTGAGACCAAGTTGCTCGGGGCTTTATCCACTTGAGTCTTGAAAACTGTTATGGTTGTAGACTGTAAAACCTGTCCAGATATACTGTTCCACTGTTTGATACTCCTCACAGGGGAAAAATTTCATCAAATGGAACTCTATTGTTTCAGTTTATGTCTGTTGTCTCTCATCTGCTACCAGCTGCAGTTGTTCCATAGCCATTGAGACATGCCTTGTCTCTGTGTATACTTCACAGTTCATCTCAGTTTGGAATACTCTGCAAACTTAATGAGAGAACACTCCATTTCCTCCAGGTAATTGGTAAATGCATTAAACTAGTATAGATTCCTGTGGTTCTTTGCTTTTAACCAGTGTCCAGTACCCTTTTAAAACATTTTTTACCCATCCAGTAGTAGTCAACTTGTTATGGTCTTAAAGATGCTCTGAGAGATCATCTAGAAAGCCTTGCTCTTGTCAAGATAATTGACATACACTTCTCACTCCTCATGTATAAATTTAGCCCTTTCGTCTAGAAGGCAGTAAGGTTGATTTTGTAACATTAATTCCTGGTAAATGCATTCTGGTTGCCATTCTAGTTACCTTTTAATTCCTTCAGTTGTCCATAATGTACATCAAGAGTACTCATTCCATGACTTTATGAGCCTGAATGTTAGGCAAAACCTTAAATCATGCTTCATACTTTTTCTGAGGATGAGTGCCATATCCATATTTTTCTTCAGCCATTGTGGGCCTTCCCTGATTAAATGACCTTTCAAAGGTGATAGAGTGTCATAGTGACATCTTGCAGCTTTCTTAGCACCCCAGATACATCTCATTAGGTGCTATGGACTTGCATAGGATGAGATTTATCAAGCAATCCCTGAATCCATCCTTTGCCCCTCCCGGTAGATTGTCTCATCCTTGAACATTATCTCCAGGCAGAAAGACCGCAGAGACTTTGTTGATAAAAGCTAAGACAAAGCAGTCTTTGGGTATCTCAGCTTTTCTTGCTATTTGTACTATTTTTGCTTTTCTGCTATCTCAGCTGTTCTATTTGTTATATAAATACATATTGGAATTCCCAGGAATAAAGGGTTAAAATGTTGCTAAAAGTCTAAGACACATACAAATTTCTATATATTTGCATATGAGATCAGGCCTTTAGTATATGCTCAGAAGCACAAGGGAGGTAAGATTTGAGTAAGCTTTGAGTCAGGAATGAGTCCTGGAGGTGTTGAGTACAGCACAATTAAAGTTTTTTTCTAGAATGATTTGTATTGGAATGGGCCTTGAAGTTCATCTAGTTGCAAACACCTTTGCCATGGGCAGGAACACCTTCCACAAGACGAGGTTGTTAAGATCCCTATCCAGCCTAGCCTTGAACAATTCCAGGGATGAGGCATTCTCAGCTTCTCTGGGCCACATGTTCCAGTGTCTCACCACTCTCATAGTAAAGACTTAAACTGTCAGTGACTATTTTGACATTGTATCTCTGCAAGCACAAAGGGGATGCATGAAGTCAAATGCAAGTTAATCTAGTAAGAATAATAATGACAGGCACTGTTTGTGGGGCTTAGCATGCCTAAATATTCTCTTGAGATCACACATTAACCGTGCAATATAAATATAGAGAAATATCTATACTCTTATACAGTTTTGAGAGTCTAAAAGAGATTAGAACAAAGGCACAATAGAGAGGAAAAAAAAATTTAAAATGTGTCAGCCAGAAAAATGTCCACAAAACTTTTTATTACTTGTTTGTGAGAGAGGTATTTAAGATACTGCACATTGTTTCTCACATAAATATTCACTTGCTCACTTCTATTTGCTGACCTTTTTCTCTAGACCTCCATGGTGTCCTAATGAAACTTTCATGAAACACTGCAAAACCTTTTTAAAAGGATCTGAAATGGTGGTTTGAAAATATGGACTAGCTAAATCATGCAATCTGCTGTCTTTACTGAGTCTGAAAAATATTACCATAGTTTTGGTGTGGTGGTCTGACATAGTTGCATAAAGTACCCCCATTGCTGGTATACTGCCCCTGTGTAAGAGGTTTTGACAATAAAATGATACATCAAGAATGCATCAGTGTAAAAGACAAGATGATGATATGTGTAGGGGATGACCAGTATAAATGTTGAGTTTAATATATTTGGCACTTTAGAGTCAAGCTTCAAGGTATGTCAGGAGCGGAGCAGTACCCCCAGGAACCATCAGTCTGTATAAGGATTTATATAAATATTTAGATCTCAATGAGATTTCCTTAATCTGGATCTCATTTTTTGTGCATTTTCTTTCCATATGACAACAGGTCTTCTTCAAAATTCAAAAATAGCTTATCTGTTAGATTTTGTGTATCTGTATGCAAAAGAAAGTTTCTAATATTGAATCAGAACATTTTTCTTCTTATTGCAATAGAAAACATAGTAATGACTTCCATTGTTGTTGTAGGATAAGGAAAATGTGTGTTGCAGAAAATCTGGAATGCTACTGTGTCTTGGCTCATCCATATTCTGCCACCATCTGCATGCACAGTGCCATGGCCTTGTGAGTAAAGAGGAAGAAACAATTTGGGAATTGGATAGCTCGCTGTTCCAGGAACTATCAGAGACAGGATATATATACTGTCTTGCTAAACTGAATAGAACAAAATAGCTTTCTGTTGAAGAGCACTGTAAAGATAACCATAAGTGTCAAACCATTCAGCTGTTAGAAAAAAACGTCCAAGCTCAAGTAATGAATGTTTCCTTTTGAAGTTTTTGGAATGTATGCAAGAATGGTTTAAACTAAAAACTCTCTTTTTGTGGAACAATGGGAGTATTAAGATCCAAGTAGGAAAAATATATACCCATTTTTATATAAGTTTATGTGCATTTTAGAGTTTCCATTTTCCTACTATACCTCTTTTATTTAGCTTTTTTGTATGAAAGAAAAACAGATACCAAAGCAAACCAGAATTATTTTCTTCTGCTTAATCTGCAAATTCCAGTACTTTTGCACTTGTTTCTTCATATCCCATTACTCCAATCATAAGAAACTTGCTTTTGCAATGGGAATCAAACAAGAAAACCGTGGAGAATTAACTGCTGATTTCTTCTACAGTGGAAGTCTAGTAAGATCCTAATGTAAAGCTCTCAGCAGAAGGGTGATCTGTGCTGTTTAAAAGTGAATATGATGACCTGTCCTAAAGTACCACTACTGGTATATATTAAAAATGTCTTCATAATACTCTTTATTTACAATACTCTTCAGTGTATATAGGGATTAATTATATCTTCAGCTACCTTCAGCAACAGGTGATTTCTTCTGGGATAGCAAAAAATGGAATGTGAAAGCAGATATTTCATCTAGAAGATCTTATCAGAGTGAGGCCAAGTGCATTGGTGCAGCAGCAGAGCAAAAGTGCAAACTACTTGAGCAATAACAACAATTTTAAAATCCCCATATTTAGTAAGTACTGAATTTGATGTATGGCTTCTGCTAACTTTCATGTGCATTGGGCTTGTGTTGTCAGACTTTCTTCCACATCTGAGTCTGTGCACCTATGCTATCTAACTGTGAAATATGCTTTACTACCTCACATTTGCAGTTGACATTGAAGGTACTATACCAGGGCTTATTTCTTGGGCAAAATGCAAAATGCTCTTCCAAGTTCCCTTCTTTCATGAGAAGCAGTCAACTTCTATTACTGGGTACAGTGTCTTAAGACTTTGTTGAAATAACAGGAAAGGCAGGCAAGAAAGAAGCAAGAAATGGTAGTATTTCTGCTGGCAGGCATGAAGCTTTTTATCATCACTGCTGTAGTTAAGCTCCAAAGACCCTGACAGATCTGACAAGCTAGAAACTATATGCAAGGAGTTGCAGATTTGTTCTTCTTACCATTTCTTACCTTGTACACAAATTCTAAGCCCAAAAAATTAACAACACAAAACTAGAAAACATTTGAAAGGTCTATTATTCTTCACTGTCAGTTGATCCAAAAAATTTCACTCTCACAGGTTCCCAGATTCAGAATGAAGCTGGTGTTTCAGTGAATGTTTAGATTAAGCTCCCTGTATTTTTTCTTCAGAAACCTTTTTCCAGAGAGGGTTTTCAGTCTACCCAGAGGTGGAGGTAGAGTTAAGGACGCAATATCTCTTTTTTCTTGTGTCTTGAGAGACAGCTTCTCTCTGACTTCTTGGAGTACCTAGTATGAGAGAAATGTCTAGAGGTTTTTTCTAGGCCAACTGTTTGCTGTAGAATTTTTGAAATTAAGGTTGTGGTAAATAAAATGAGAAACACATTTCACCTACAGCAACTGTATTCTCACTGCGTGTTCCCAGTAAGTTAAGGTGAAACCTGTGGAAAAGTAACTCATTATGTGAAGATGAGAGTGATCTGCTCTGCAAGAATAACAAATTGCATATAACAATTAAGAACCCAGGCCATCTGGCCCTTCAGCAAGATACCTGCTGTATCGCCACTTGGTGTGATAAATTAAAAAGCTGCTTCTATGTGCATACTCAGGCCAAACATATTTTCTTCAAAATATCTGCTGTCTTAGCCACTCATTAGGTCAAACAGAAGTTTTAAATTTTGGTTTGGTTACTGTTCCACACTCTTAAGTTGACATCACTTCATGCACGTGTAAATAATGATGTGAAATTCAGTGCTTTATTTTCACAGTAGCAACTGTATCTACCCTTCTGTAGTGAGGACACCCAGTCATCAAGTTTCACTATTATATAGAGGGAATTTCCTAGAACTGGCACTCTAATGGTTAAACTACATTCTCACTCACATATGGGAATCATATTTCACAGCTCCAGTTTCCTTCAGTGGTTGAAACTTTTGGTTGTATACCAAAGCTATACCAACCTCACTCCAGCATGTAGCCTCCAAACCTGAGCTAGGCATCTGCACGCTTTCTATGAGGGACTTGCCTGAAATAACCAGTTAAAGATTATAAGGAAAAAGTGTGACTTGAGTAGCCAGGTCAACCTGGAGTGGGATGCTTCCTTTCCCTCAGTATTAACAGCCAGGATATTTTACCTTTGGTTACAGATCCCCTGCTGATAGAGCAGTGTACACGGGGCTCTCCTGCTGAAGCTCTTTGATTCTGTGCAGATAGTTATGAATCCAGCAGGGAGGAAAATAGTGACTCTTATTTGATGGTTAAGTGCTGGTATGGATGAATCAAATCTGTGTATTGATGAATCTTTAATTGTTTCTGAAAAGAATAATGGTTTCATTGGTTTTGAAATGTGTATTAGATAGCCTGATGATTTCCAAAACTCCTTGGATTGAGAGCCTTTGTCCCAAAGAAATTTTGTACCTTATCTTGGGGGTATGTCTTCAGTCCGTTCTGTAAGAGATGACACAAGAAGCTTTTCCTACCTTTGTGTGAGTGTGGGAGAGACTGAGAGCAATGGAGCACCAATGGTGGGGTGCTTCTAGTTTTTACAGTTCTTCACCCAGGAGCTGTAACTACTAAGCTGAACTTGTATATCAACAGCCAAAAAAACCCAGCAGTCAGCAGGCTTAGTTCACAGAATTCAGGATCCAGTAAATCTAAAATCCCAGCCCAGAACAGGCAATAAGGCTGCAGAGCCCAATTTACTCCCCCCATTTCCATCAGCAATGGAGTACTGACTCCTCTAGTGAGATGACTCCAGAACTCATTCCCTGAGGCCTGTGGTGCATTTTGGGATTATTGGCTATGCAAAATATTAGCCTGCAGGTCAGGAGATCAGGAAAGCTGGTTACCCTGTGAGAGTCTGAACACCAGCTCATGATCTGCAGATGTCCTTGATCTTTCTGACTTAATTGATGAATTCTGAATTCTGCTTGAGCCGGAGGAGTAGGGCAGCTTAATGTGTTTGGATGATGATATTCTTACACTTGGAGAGCAGTGTGAATGCCTTGACATGTTACAAAATTTGTGCCTCAGGAAATATATCTAAATGTCTCTGGGACAATGCCCAAAATAGGCATCTTAAGGTTTAAATTTTGAATACTGGTATTTAATGGGAAAGTTAGTTATCATCTTTTTTTTCATGCATTTCAAAGAAATTTTATAAATCAGGCTGTAGGTCTGATTCAAAGACTCAGGCTGATTGCTGTTTTGACCTACTTCAAGTGAGCCTTTACATTTTTAATACATCTCTCAAACCTGCTCTAGTGTAAGACCTCTTAGGCATACTGTCTTTCTATGGAAATAAATATTTCAGAATTTGTAAATGGAGAAGAAATTTTTAACTATGATTCCATTGGTTTCTAAAAAATTATTTGGATATCAACAAATATTTGGCCTTTCCCTGCTATAAAAGGTTTGGATTCAAAGCTTTTCTTTCTGTGCCATTATCTCAAAAAAGCAGTTAAGAACATCTACTGGAACACTTTCCAGATAAAGCTGAGATTTGAGACTTGTTGCTCATCCAGAAAAATTACACATTCATGGGAGAATGTCATAATTTTTTTATCTCCTTCTCCTAGTTAAGTGTCTCTGTTCAGTGAAAAAGAAAACAAAATAGAAAGCCATAATGTTTCAATGAAACTGACAAAAGAGGCTATGGTCATCAGCCAAATAGTTTACCAAGGCTTGTCAATGCATACCTTAAGGGTTTCACCTTTTAAATCTGTCTAGTTTTTATATTTCTCATACAAATATCACTCTTTTCCCTTCCACTCCTCATCTTCATAATACCAGTTGACCTCTGATTATGTCTCTGAAAGTGATATGCATGTAAATAGGAACTGCATGAGTAGTTCAGAGAACATAATTTTTTGCCTTAGTCACTGTTTTCTGGTGGGTGGTCATAACAGCAACTCAGACTGATTTTGCGATATTTAACAAATGGCTCAGATTCTGTGTATGGCATGTGCCTAATTGCCTTACCATGCTTTTGCATATCTTCAAAAAACACTTCAACACACAGGAAAGAACCTCAGAGAATAAGATTAATTCCCAGTCTCACTCTCTTTTACTCTTGAAATGCTACAGTTCTTGAATTACATAAAAATATTTGGGGTGGGTATCACCATTGAAGGTTGGAGTCAAGTGGAAACTCTGAACATGACTCCATATAGTTTTAAATTGAAATACCCATCTGTGTACTTGGTCTCCTTCAAAACATTTTTTTCTTTTCTAAATCTCCCTCTCCCAATCTCCCACAATCATGAGATGAGAAGATGGAGATATATTATGTGCCAATGAACCATCTGCTTATTTTTATTTCAAGAGCTTCTTCTGCACTGACTGGTCTGTTCGCCTAAATTGATCCATAATGTTTGCTCCAAGTAGTTTATCTGAAAATGTTGTCTATAATAAAATACAGTTTCTATTACACTATAGCCACCTTTTACAGTATTTCCGTTTAACTTATGCAAATGCTCCTACATTGCTTGAACATGCCCCAGATCATGTGGGATGCTAGAAATATCAAAATCTCCATTTCAAATCATACTCACTGATTTAAGGCTAGTAGGATTGTTGTTTGTGTGTTTCCAACACTTGCGAGAAACATGTAAGTCTTGTTTGCCTGTCATTATTGCATACTCTCAGTGGAGCTGCATACGAAAAAGGAATATGTTTGACATAGGTATATTGGGATATGTGTTTCCATCAAATCTCAAATTTTATTCTGAACTATTTCAGTAGAAAAAAGCCTGGATAAATAACATGGAATATTTGTCTCGAAAGCAAAAACTTGCTACTTAAGAAGCATGGGTTTGAAAGGAATGTACTGAGAGTTGTGCTCTTAGAAAAACCTTAAAACAAACACAGTGAGAAGATGTTGGCATCTGGGAGATAATTAAACTTTTATACTGGAATACAGTAAATATAAGTGATTTCATTTGTATTAAAGGTAACAGGAGAACTTTAAAAAAGATGGTTAATTATTTGTTATGGATGTCTTTATTACAATTATGAAACCTGAACTTGTTCTTGGTGAAGCCAGTGGCAAAGCTCCCACTGCAAGCTGTGAGATTAGCTTTGAGAATGGAGAGGTTAAACGAGTATAAGATTCCTTCACACTGCAAAATTAACTATTTATATAGTAAGTCAGATAAAAATTGCCTCAGATTTAAATATATATATATTTGCTTTATGCTGTACTTCCTAAGATAATGAAAAGTGAAAATAAAGTGTTCATTTTTTTGCAGATAAATTACAGTCAAGTAGGGATCTGTAGAAAATGTGCAGAGTTCCAGAGAATTAAGAGGTGGGTTTTGACTTGGGAAATGTGAACTAAAATCTAACCTGTTACCTACTTAGGAAAACTAGATATGAGTGTAGATGTGAGAAAGAATGAAAGGAGGCAGCAGGAAGATGAAGCTTGACAGCACAAGGTTAAAATGACAAGGATATTTATGCTAATGAGTTTGTCATACTCTTTTTCTTTTAGAATCTGTATTTACTGTTATAGCAACAAAAAATGTTGAGAGGAAGGAAAGAGGAGCCTGGTGTCATTCACCAAAACAAAAAACCATGTGTGAGCATTTCTGTCACTCAGATAGCTTTAAACTCTAGAAGAGATTGCTTTGTGCTGAACCCCATATTTCCCAGCCTTCAACCAGCTCTGGGCATAGAGATAGATCCTCAGTGCACAGCACCAATGACAAAGAAGCAGCTGTCTTCCATGGGGTATTATGAAAGGCAATACTTTTCTTGCAGTATTGACAGCATTGCTTGAAAAGGAGGGGTTTGATGTTGCCATCTGATGTGATAAGACCCTGTCATGGCTTTCCTAGAGATACCTTGTACTGCAATGAACAGTTTGGACAACACATGCAAAAACATCAAGTTCTGGGTGGTATCACTATTCATCTGATGTTATGTAGGTAAGTACATGCATTGTTAAGTTCCCCTGCTGTAACCTATTTTTCAGCTAGAACATCATCTGAATTATCAGAAATAGAGGTTAAAGAAAGAGATGGGAATGTTTTCTCATTTGTGTGCAGAGCCACTACTTTATCAGTTTAAAAAAAAAATCTTGTTTTGATCTTTGAAAGCAGGTGGCTTATTTACATTCAACAATCTGAATTACTCTAAGGAGTAATTCAGGAGGAGGTTTTAAAATGTTGACAGAGCTATTGATAAAATAGGCAGCTTTCACTGAGAAAAGGTAATTGTAGCAGGAATAAGCAGGCCTATTCAGGATGCTGCTTTCATAATTCAAGATTTCTGCTTTGGCTCAATGATTTCA
Source organism: Vireo altiloquus (assembly GCA_013396875.1). Taxonomy (NCBI): domain Eukaryota; kingdom Metazoa; phylum Chordata; class Aves; order Passeriformes; family Vireonidae; genus Vireo; species Vireo altiloquus. Next base: position 365,682 of record VZRF01006735.1, on the reverse strand, counting down.
TCAAAAATAAGTCATCAAGGGAGAGTCCTATGTTGTGCTTTGTTTGTTTAGGAACCAGGTGCAGCACATGTTTGTAATTTTGAAGTGCTGATACTCTGCAATTTCTGCAGTGTAGGTGAAATCTGCTGCAAAACAGACCTTGCTGTTCAACTCATTTTTCTTTCTGCTTTTCAGTAAGGAGCCTTTCTACTCAGCTAGAGTCCTCTGAAAGACCTGAACTGTCCAGAGACACATGACACAGAGCAAATCATTAGATTAACATTCCAGTTTGTCTGGTTGTAGATATTAATGGATTTAGTATCCATTTTCTCTTCCTTTATTCAACACGGATGATTAATCATGTCAAGTCAATGAAAACTGCACTTTTTTGGGTGGGAAATGGAATGAGTATCCTATGACATTTTTTAGTGATAAATAATCAAACAGTCATCAATAATAATTAATAGGGATAAATAATTGAATATCCTCAGTTTCCAGTTTTCTGCACTTCATAATTAGTATTGACATTCATCTCCCACTGACATAAAATTAACATTGGTTCTTGTAGTCAGATAGTTAATTTCTGGCTATTTGTCAGTTAGGAGTGCCACCACAATAATGAATAGCGTGTATTTATGGAGCTATTGCCAAGAATAATTTCATCTTTTTTATAGTTACATCTTCATAATTAAAAAGCACACAGAGATGCTCATTTATTCTAGATTAGAAATTATTAGTTCTTCTAGACTATTTATTCTAGAATAGAAAATACTAAACAAGGAAAATGAAGGCTTCACAGCACGAGGTGGAATGGCTGTGGAGGCGTGGAAGCAGGGGGTTGCATGTGAGACAGTCCTGGAGCAAAGCCAATATGCAGTGGTTGGTAGTCAGCACTGGGCTCTCAGCATCCTTTGGGAGCCATGCCTGCCTCTACACTGCAGCAGTGGGATGAATAAATGGGATTAGAATGAGGAAAACAGATCAAAATTGTATACCACGGGCAGACACACACCGCTTGTGGTATGTTCCACAGCACATTTTGCTGCATTCACCTTCAGTTTTCCTTTCTCTTTAGTGGAGAAAAGTGTTACTTTTATCTTAAACGATGCCTTTAGAGAAAAGGAGAAAACTGGAACCTTTACTTCTAAGTATTGGTATTAGGTACTAAGCCTGACTTCTAAAAAACTCAAGTGCACAGTACATTGTAAATTGTAGAAAAGGTAAGAATGACTGCTTTCATCTTCTGAATATTTATTTATACTGGTGTTTGAGATTCTCTGAATGGAACTAGCTTGTGAGAGAAGCACAATTGCGTGAGATTCTTTTTAATATATACTATCACCGGGATATCATAGAAATAGTATTGCTAAGGTTTTCTTCACCTTGAACTAGCTACAGGTTTTTGAAAAATACTAGAAAGCAATATTGTAGAGACAATTCTGGGTCCTCAGCATTTTGCTGTTTTACTGTGGGTCATGTCAGCTTAAGGCTTTAATACTTCTAGGAATGTACTGGAGGGATCTACCTAATTCCACAGTAAATCACCTTTTGTCTGGAGTACCAGGTATTTTTGCCTCTGTTCTTGTGATGATCTCACTCTATAGCAGTCTGACATGCTATTGAAATAAAAACTTTTCTTTAACTTTGGCAAAACATCTCCTGGTTGTTTTGTTTCTTTTCCTGTTTTACTCACAAATGAATCCGTAGATGCACAATATATGCCCCATATTAAGAATAGAATTACGACACACTAGAGAGCATTTAGAATTAGTAAAGAGGTAAACATGTATTTTAAATTATCTAAGAAGGATCATTTAAAGTAAGTATATCTTCTATAATAAGTACTTCTATAACTATTTCTAAAAAGATAGTGTATTCATAAGCACATAAATCATAGAGTTAAGCACAAATTCCGTGAGGCTACCATGGTGTGTACAATTAGGTCTGCAAAAAGTTTCCAAATGGGGAACTAAAGGACAAATTGTCTGAAACCTGTAGTTTTATGTCCATTATGCCTGCTCTGCATCTGTTGGGAAGGTTGTCTGCTGCAGGTGCTAAGAGAAGCTGTACTCTAAATATTCACCTAGATGTTGTGGGAGTGTAGATTTTAAAAATCCAAGATCCTAGAAAGCTTTTTGAAATATTTAGCTCGGCCAAAAGACATGCTGATCTGCTACAAACCCATTACTGTAGCAGTTAACATATCTAAGATTCAGCTAAGATATTTAATTATTGAAATCTTTGAATAGTTTTATCACAAGTATGTCCATGAATTAAAAAAAATCCTTTTTATACGTCTTTATAATTGGAGGAGCTAAAATACAGAGACAAAAGGCCTAGTCTTTGATATTGCTGAGATGTTGAATGTGTGCGAGTAGAGATGAGACTAAGGTCTTCCAAGCTTCAGGGAACCACTGATTTTCTTGCCTATTCTTTAAGCAGATCTTAAGAGTACTGCAATTATTTTCATCAAAACTTCTGCAATTCGTAAAGAGGAAAGTGCCATGAAGCACTCCATGAGGTTTTTCATGTATGTCTATTTGTGTAAAATATTCCTTATTTCCTTAGCATTTCAACCTATTGTATGCATATGTGCAGACTACACAGTTTTGTGGGCATGTACATGAACTGCTTTAAGTAGAGCACATAATAGTACCCCAGGCTTTTGAGATTTCCATTATGAATGATGAATATGACCATGCAGAATGCTTTGAATGCAATGTATTGAGGTAAACATCATGTCAATAATGACTCATAGTCAGAATCATAGTCTTTAGGCCTTGAGGAAGATGGGGGTTTTTAATCTAAATTTGAAAATGTTGTTATGTCATAAAAGAGTACATTGCAGATAAGTATTATGAGAAAGAACCTGACACAGACCTTGAGATGACACATACTATGTGGCCAGAAGTTACCCTTCTTTGTAAGGTTTTTGTAAGGTTTTTGTTTTGTTTTGATAAAAGGAGAATTTTAGATTCATACTTCACATCAGTCTATCTATACTTGCATTATTCACAAACTGATTTCCATGCACAGAGGATTCTTTCCATTTCCATCATGCAGTTCAGATGGAGTCCAAAACTCCTCTCTGCCTCTGTTGAATAGGAGTACTTAGTTGTTAGCTCTTTGCTTTAATAAGACAAGGTGTTGTGGAGAAAGTTAGGGAAAACATTTGACTTATGAAATCACAGACTCACATAATATGTCAAGTTGGAAGAGACCCAAGGATCATTGAGCCCAGCTCCTGGCCATGCACAAGACCCATGAGTGACCTAAGAGTCACAACATGTACCCAAGAGCATTGTCCAAATGTTTCTTGAACTCTGTCAGACTTGGTGCTGTGACCACTTCCCTGGGGAGCCTGTTCCAGTGCCCAGAAAACCTGTGGGTGAAGAACCTTTTTCTAATATCCAACCTAAACCTCCCCTGACACAATTTCAGGCCATTCCCTTGGGTCCTGTCACTGGGCACCAGAAAGAAGAGATCAATGTCTGTCCCTCCTCTTCCCCTCACAAGGAAGTTGTAGACTGTGATGAGTTGTAGACTCAGTATCCTCTTCCCCAGGCTGAATAGACCAAGTGCCCTCAGCTGCTCCTCATACAGCTTCCCCTCAAGGCCCTTCACCATCTTCATAGGCCTCCTTTGAACACTCTCTAACAGCTTTATATCATTGCTCTGACCAAAACTGCACACAGGACTCGAGGTGAGGCGACCCCAGAGCAGAGCAGGACAATCCCTCCCTTGCCTGGCTGCCGATGCTGTGCCTGATGCCCCCCTGGACATGGTTGGCCCTCCTGGCTGCCAGGGCACTGCTGACTCATACTAAACTTTCTGCCAACCAGGACCCCCAGGTCCCTTTCTGGAGTGCTGCCCTCCAGCATATCATGCCCCAGTCTGTCTGTACATCCAGGGTTGTTCCATCCCAGATGCAGATTCTGTCACTTTCCCTTTTTGAACTTCCTAAGGTGATTTCCCAGTCCTCTGATTTGCCAAGGTCTCTCTGCAAGGCATCCCTGCCTTTGAGGGAGTCAGTAGTTCCACCCAGTTTTGTATCATCTGTGAAATTGCTCCATATCCCTTCCAGTCCTGCAGCCAAGTCATTTATGAAGATGTTAAAGAGAATGGGGCCTAAGATGCAGAACCCCGCTAGTGACAGGACACCAGTCTCATGTCACCCTGTTCACTATAACCCTTTGTGTCTGACCCATGAGTCAGTTTCTTACCCATCCCATGATGTGTTTATCCAGCTGTGGGCTGGATGTTTTGTCCAGGAGGATACTGTGAGAGGCAGTGTTGAAAGCTTTACTGAGATCCAAAAAGATCATGTCACCCGGCTTGCCTTGATCAGTTAGTTGGGTTACCTTGTTATTAAAAGGAAATAAGTCTTGACAAGCAGGACTTTCCTCTTAGGAAGCCATGCTGGCTGTGACCAGTGACTACACTGTCTTTCAGGTTTTTTTTAATACCTCCAAAAATAATCTTCTCCATACCTTTACCAGGCACTGAAGAGAGACTGACAGGTCTGTAGTTCCTGGGGTCCTCCTTCTTGCCCTTCTTGAAAATCAGGACAATATTCACCAGCTTCCAGTCAGCTGAGACCTCTCCAGATTCCCAAGATCACTCAAAAGTAATTGAGAGAGGTTTTGTGATGACATCTAGCTAGCTCCTTGAAAGCTCTTGGATGAATGCCAACAGGCCACATAGATTTGTAGGGATCCAGCTGGAGCAGCAGATCCCACACAGCTTCAGGGTCAACTGGGAGTTGATCATCCTTGTAGTCATGGTCCTCCAGCTCAGGTCACTGAAACCCCTGTAGTTGATCATCTATGTTAAAGAAAGAGGCAAAGAATGTGTTAGGAACTTCTGCATGTCTCTGTCTCTATCACATTTTACTTTATGTATGAAATTAAATTTATTTAAAAATCAAATAGATGCTCAGAAATTATGTTTTTCCCTTCCTAGTGAAGTATGGTAATGCAGTCTTCCCCATGACTCTTAGAAGCTTTGGGCATAAAGATGAAAGCCTGACCTTCCACTGTTGTGCAGTTAAATCACTGGCACACAAACATACATCCAGAAAGCATCCTGTCAGTACTATTGCATTTGTTAAAATCGAAGGGTTTGGCTAAAGCACAGGCCAGTACACAAGCTGATGGAGGTAAAAGCTAAACATGTATTTGTTTTTCTAGGATGAGCTGAGGAATATCTCCACTCTTTCTGTCTTCTAAAATGCTCATTAATGCATTAGTCTTTATTATGGTAATTACTGTAGTTGAAGCAAGTGAGTTAATCAAGTTCTGTCTGGCTTTATCCCAAACCCTCAATCTGGCTCTGCTCCCTGTCCCTAAACAAATATGAATCGAGGACAAGAAGAACCAAGCCAGAAAATAATTCAGACATTATATTGATAGTCATAGACAGAGAATGGTCACGTGCCACACTGAGAACAAAGCTGTCCTCAAAGATCTCCAATCTACTCTGACTGTTTTAATCAAACTGGCAGCACTGCCACCCAGCCCCCAGTGATGTGCACTGAAACCATGCCATGCTCTGTATTGTAGCATGGTGGTGGTGAAGCATTAATTGCTCAGTGCAATTTTACAAAAAAAGGAACGCGAGGAACTTCTTATTCACATATAACCAACATCACTGGTCTTAGGCCCCTATTCCATGACCTTTGACTGGTTGGAAATACAACTCAAAGCATTTAATCCAAACTTATTTTGTCCTTTCTCTAAAGAACATCCCATTTTCACCTTCTTACCTTTTAGATTGTTTGCTTTTGTCCAAGAATTGCTTAAGCAGCTTTTCTAGTTAGAAAGAAAGCAAGCTAAAACATAAAGTGTTTCTGACTTTGTTAATATTTATTTTCTTTCTATTTAGGACTTTTTGAATAATGAGGGTTAACAGTTGTGACACCTGTATTCTCTGCTGTGACTGAGCTGTACTCTGATGCTAGGCCAGACAGGTATCTCTCTGACCACTTCAATGCACAGCCAAGCAAACCTTGGAGCTAGTGTCAGGAGCAGGAGCATCCTACAAAAAGAGTTGAGGAAAGAGGTGGAGAAGGCAGTTGTGTATGCTGTGCGGCTTTTCAGCAGTGTATGGAGAAACTTTCAAGTCATTATCAACAGAACATCATTTTGAAACAGGAAAGATTTCCTAAACTGAAAGCTTCAGGCTCAGAAGTAAGACTAGACTCCTGAGTTTCACTGAATGCTGTCTTCTATCTCAGAACACCAGCAGAATAGCTCAGCTTTCCAGTACTTCCACCTTATTATCTTCCTGTATAGCTCCATAAAGTCTAGTAATAATTTATTAACTGTTTTTCTCCCATTTGTGAACAGAGTTCAACTGTACAAAATAAATGTTCCATTTGTTATTAGCTGAACTTACATGTTCATGAAACTAAAATCATAATTTTGTTTCCTTAGAGTTAGTTCCCTGTAAGCTGAAGTCCCACATAAAACATTGCTATTGCTTTACTGTCATTGACACAAAATTCTCTCAGACATTTTTTAAAGTATGAGTTATGTTCAGATATACTGAAAAATAACTGTCCTTCTTAGTGTCATGATGTCAATCTCCTCTCAGCTGATATTTCATTTTTTTGGAGGTCACAATATGGATAATTTGACATGTTTGTATATCTTAAAGAACTGTACCTGGTGTAATGGGAAACCTGATTTCCCACGTCTTGATTTTCTTGAAGAGGTTATAGCACAGTGTGCAAGTGGTTGAACTTTCACATGTAGAAATCTCCTGTACTCTTCTGATTTTAATGTTTGTGTCTTGGTTGTTTTTGTTTGTTTGTTTTTAATTTTCCTTTTTATTATTATTTTTTCTTTTTTGTTTTTCTCTTCAGCAAATATATTTCCCTCTAAACTGTTAGAACTTTTAGAAGGAATGAAAAAGGAAATAGTTTCATATATTAGAGGGAAATAATTTTTTAAAATATTCTAGTTGCTACAAGAAATCCTTCTCTAGCTTTACTCACACATGCCCATATGGGGAACAGAGATCTTGTAATCATTTTTATAATGTGTTAATCAACATTAAGTTAGTTAATGTAAAGGTTACATGACTCTTAATGTATTGACTCTTGTTTAGGGTTCATTTTAAATCATATTTAGAGGGGAAACAAAACTGCATATGGAAATATCTGGATATAGAAATTTTTTTTCTAATAAGTTTTCTTGGTTTCTTTATAGGTTATTTTTGTGTGTTGTTTTTCCCATAAAGTTCACTGCAAAGCATGTGGATCTGAGCGTAACATATAAGTCTAGGATTTTAATGACAGAGAGTTAATCTGCAATTCTATAGGCTGCCTGTTAAATATTATCAACTGCTGTGTGCTTGAATGTATTTCCTATCAGTCACCATTCCAGCCTCTAGAAAATGGAGATGAGCTAGAATGAATTGCACATATGGACAGACACATGTGGTGTGTTGTATACAGTGAAAGCAGGAAGTAATATATTAATATCATAATAGGATGTCGATTTTCCTTGATTTATATTTGCAGAATGTGGATTGGTGTCTTGTATACATGGTATTGGATTAAAAATCCATTTGGAAGAATAAATTAAGGTCTGCCAGAAAACGGGTACATTACACTTTGCATGGGGGATGTGTGGGGGAAGGGGATATTTTTAGATTGCAGTCACACAGTATAAACTATTATTGTGGCAAATGCTTCCCAGTCATTTTAAGGGTCTTGTTCTGATATTGTGTGCTAAGCCCCTTCACAGTTAGTTGGCTGTGGATTATGTTGCTCACCTGTACCAATAAAACCTGCAGTGTATGAGAAGGCTCTAAGTAGCTTTCTGCAATGAACACCTGATGGAGCTGCCTGTGATGAAAAGAAAATTTTAGTCTGATTAATCCTCAAAAAATGCTAAAGCCTTTCAAAGTGATGCATGGAAAGTATGTACCTGGGTGACATTCTGTATCTTATTCCTTCCATCTATTTGTAGCTGCTAATCTTTTAAAAACTGTGTTTTGGTAAAGTCTGCAATACACATTGTGAAGCTTAGAACTGGGAGATTTTAATAAAAAAAAATAACTTGCTTTTTTTCCATTCTCAGGGACACTTATTGAATTATATTTGTATATGAACATGCTGGAAGTTCTGATTTGTTTATGAGGCCAAGACTTTAAAAATAACAGATGTTTATGCACATTTCAGACCAGCTCTTGCAGGTCCTATAAGCAAACACTGAACACTTAGAAATCAGACAGGCAAGCGTAAATATATCAAACCTCAGCTTTGTGCACATGGTTATATGAAGATACTGGTAGCTAGATATTTGAGGAATCCAAGAATTCTATTTTTCTTTCTTCCCTATTGTGTGCATTGATGACAATCAAAAATTGTACTTTCTCAGTACCCAAACATTTTAGGGAAAAAAAAAATCATTATTTTCATTCTGAGTATAAAACATACAATGGAAGTAAAAAAAAAAAAAAATACTGAGCAAGGTAATAGTATTGCTATGATGCCTGTCACCAACATGCCTGCTGTCTGTGCAGGACAAAAAGCTCCAGTCAACAAACATGGTCTGAACTGCAAGGATCAGTTCTGCTGTGTCAAGTCTGGTGAAAGAAAGGCAGTAGGATTTCAAGATGAAGTCTTAGATCTAAGCCAATCTGTCTTTGAGAATAAAGGCTTTCAGAGGGCAATGGACAGGTATAGCAGCCAGTAAAGACTGAAGAGAACAAGGCAAAGCCAGAGACTGTTTTAGCCACTCAATCCTGAATGTATATAGCCACACTAGTATGTGTAGCTGGGCAGAAAGGGTTATGACAGACTCTCCAGTAAAGTAAAATGCTCTGGGGGGAGAGAGGGAGAAAGCAAGCTATCTTTCTGCCTGTCAGCACTCAGTGTACCTTGCATGACTGCCCTCGTATGCTGGAAGAAACAGAAAGAAATCAGACTTCCAAATGTATTTGCAATTGCAATGTTCCTAAAAAAAGGCTCGGCTCTGCTGTGTCCCAGTGAGGAAATACTCAGTGTTATTCTGTGTAGATCACAGGTGCAGTTTGACAGACTTGATGATCTAGAGAAGCATTGATTTTTATTTTGTTTTTGTGAATTTGATTAGTTTCTGATTTTAAATACTGTTTTAGAAATATCTTTTGGGTTTTTTATTTGAGATCTTACTACCTTTCTAAACCACAACAGAGACATTATTTTGCATTATTATTTGCAGAAAAAGAAGCTAAATTTTCAAGTGCATGCATTTCAAGTGGTCACATTCAACATCATGTTTGTGCTATTTTCTCTGTTAACTGGCTGGGACTTTTACATGCAACTCTTATTCAAGTTCATATACTTTCACCACAGACTGTGTCAGATCACAAAAGAAAGTTATAGTATGTTTAACTATGCAGAACAGGTCTCTTAATTTCTGGTAGGACAATGAAAAACATACATGACTAACACTTGAAAACATACTCAACTACCATTTTTGCTCCTTCCACAAATGTGAACTTAGACTTTACTGATAGGAAGAGATGGTGCAAATAACCCAAATTTACACTGAGGTTGTCAGGCTGAAATCTCATAAATTCTATTTTGTTGCCTACCTCAATAATAATGCTAAAATAATCTCCTCTTCATCTGTTCCTATGCCGCCTTATAAACCCTACTCTGAGTCAGGTTCAGTTCTGTAAGGTAATCTAGCAGCTGGGAAAGGACTGACAAATGTATAAAAGTGTAAAAACAATGCCACAAAGTGCATGTACCAAATTTGACCAATGGACTCAGATGGTGGTAGCTAGTAAATGTCAGCTAATGTTCTGATAGATGTCAGCAATTAAGTAATAACCACTTAACATATTGAGAGCACTGTGAAATGAAACATTTATTGGAATGTACAACCATAGATTGCTGTGTTGTTCACAATTTTAAAAGAAAAATTTGAAAAGTTAAAAGTAGTTTAAATAATATATTGTTGTCTTCTTTGAATTTTAAATTTCATTTTGCCTTTCAATATTTTGCTTTAATATTTTTTGGATACTAAGAATGTCAAAAGGTCTTATCTATCACGTATGGAAATTCATCTTTAGAAAATCACTAATAGTCAATGATAACCACAAGTGTAAAAGGAAGGCAAGGGAGTAACCTAAGTTAAACTAGATATTGGAGAAGTATCTCAGCAGACATGTCTAACAGATGATAATATTATAGTAGTTATGATATGTAACCATACAGCGCTTAAATTAAAATATGTTTGATGGTGAAAATCCAGTGTATTTCCCTCCATAGGGATTATTCGACCCAAAGATGTGTAATGTTCAAAGGATCTCAGTGCTGTAATTGGTATAGAAAAGGACTCTTGTTGCTTTAGTTACAAAATCCAAACCCAGTAATGCCAAGGGTATCCAAAGTGCCTCTACATGAGTATTTTAGCTTTATTTGGATATTTGCTCTTGAAACAAATATCCTAATCATCCTCACGTATCACACTTACTTTCACATCACCAAGCAGTCTCAGGGTGCATGCACTGGCTCTCTTTGGGGTTGTGCTGATTTTGGCTGGGATAGATAAATTTTTTTTCATAGTAGCTGGCATGGAGCTGTGTTTTGCATTTGTGCTGAAAACAGCGTTGAAAACAGTCATATTTTCATTATTGTTGATCAGAGTATACAAAGAGAAAAGCCCTTTTCTGCCTCTCACACCAGTGAGAAAGCTGGGGGTGCACAAGAAATTGGAAGGGGACACAGCTGGGATCGCTGACCCCAACTGACCACCGAGTTATTCCAGACCACATGTCATGATGGTCAGTATATAAAGGGTGGGGAAGAAAGAGGAAGGAGGGGACCTTTGGAGTGATGGTATTTGTTTTCCCAAGTAATCATATGATGAGGGCCTGGGAATGGCTGAACACCTGCTTGCCCACCCATGGGAAGTGATGAATTAATCCCTCGTTTTGCTTTGCTTGTTTGTATGGCTTTTGCTTTACCTACTGAACTGTCTTCACCTAAACCTGTGAGCTTTCTCGCTTCTACTCTTCCAGTTCGCTCTGCCATTCCTCCATTAAGGTAGTGCATGAGTGGCTGTGTGGGGCTGAGTTGCTGGCTGGGGTTAAACCGTGACAGGGGTGAAACCTAATATCCTCCAAGCACCAACATTTGTTCTGTGAATTCAACCAGAATACATGAGTGCTAAATAACCCTTCCTCCTCCACACACAAAGTTCTTGTCTGCCTTAGCATTGCTCTGAGAAGGGTGATTAGGCCTGGAAAAAGATCCAGGGCTGCACTGCATCACTGACTAATATAATTATAATACTACAATGATATATAATAATAATTATTAAAATAGTTCCCCTCCAGGGAAACTATAATAGTCACCTCCAGGGATTTTGCACTTATCTTATTTTTCCCCATGCAGAATAGTTGCAATTTTTAAAATTCTTCTGTAGTACGTTCAGGAAGACAGAAAGTGGTCTCTTTCTCCTCACAGAATTCCTACACATTCAAGCATCTTATATTGCCTTTCTACAATTTTCATTAGCTTGTGTCTGAATGTCAAGTCACTGAACTGTCATTTTCCTGTACCTTGTTTAAGCATCAAAGCACTAGAATTTTCAGATGTTGAAAGAAGCCATTGAGAAGTATTCAGTCTAAAGCTGCAAGGGGTTCAGTGTGGGATTGTTCATTGGGAAATTGTAGCAAGAAGTTTTGAGGGAACCCAAGAAGTGTTTTATTAAAATGGACAGTCTGACACTTGAGGTTTTAAGCAGAGTTCTTGCAAGGTTTTTTCTAACCTTCACAAAAATAATCTCTGCCCCTGCAGATATGTTCTGCTGAAAAAAGGCTTTCATGCTTCCAGATCCCCCCCAATTTTCCTCTGTTGCAGTTAGGCCTGAACAGAGATCTGGGGAGAACCAGTAAATGGTAGATATTAACTCAGTTTCTTAAAATAATTATGAAATTCTGGCAGCTCAAATGCAGAAATTGTATGCTTGCCCTCTGCTATGGCGTACTGCTAGAAAAAATACATAAGTACTTACTAGGCTCTCAAGATATACTAAAACTCTTGAACTGTGAGAAAATAGAATTTCCCAAGCTGCTGTAGGTAACTCAGTGTGGCTACCCTTTAAATCAAAACCAGCTAGCTCTTTAACAGTTAATTTACTGGAACAGGGGAGAAAAATAGTGACATTGGGTAATAAGAGAATATATAAGCTGGTGTGAAGTTCATGTCACATTAGAGTGAAGCATTTTAAGACTGTAATAATGAAGTACTAGTGGCTTATGTGTAATCATTTGAAACCAAACATAATTATTTCAGCTGGTTTTGATATGAGGTTTATAGGAGTTGAAGGAGGAAAAAAAAATCACACTTTTACAAATATAGCTATTTTTTCAGTGGAATGACAGTTTTTAATTGCAAATCTTCTCAGTTAGGTGATCTGGGAAGCTCCTTTTAAGTCAGTAGAACTACAATGATTTACACATATGTGGTTGTGTATCTTTGATCTTCCCCATCTTCTTACACAGGTATTGTCCTCCTTTTTCTGAACTTTTCTTGACAGATCTGTGTCTATATCTTTAAAGCAGCATTTCTTTACTCGCTTTTCTTCACAGTTCCTTACCTGTAATCTGCTCTTGCGGCTTATGAATACCATGGTTTTCTGACAAAGTTCATTAAGTGGCATCTCCTTTATACTTGAACAGAAGTTCTCAGGGAGAGCATTTTTTCTCAGAGGTGGTGTGACACAGCATCAGAGTTTAATTATATTGCTCTTTGTCTTCAGTTGCCCTGGGAGTAACTACTTGATAACAAAGCACTTTAAAAGTTACCCTAAATCAATATTTTTGTTGTGAGCTGCAACAGCACCTCACCAATGGAGACATACGCTAGTAATGAAGGTCAAATTATTTCCTTTATTAGTAAGTCACTCATTTTCTCAAAGGTGCTGCTCTCCGAGCTGTGTTTAGGCACATGAGTACTGCCCTGTTTCAAGAAAGTAAAATTTTTGTAGCACATCAAAAAATGTTTGGTTTAGTGCTTTTGAAATATAAACATGAGTGATTTTTTCTTGTGAACAAAATTCAGCACGAGACAGAAGAACAACTGTTCTGTTAAATTTCACTGTAGTAAGCCAAAATGTTGAGTCCTTATTGCATGCCAATGTAGTCTTTCAACTCCCTATGGAGTAGAAGATTGCTGAGTATGAAGAACTAAAAATTTTATTCCAGAGTAGATTGAAATGCATCTGTGTAGCATAGTTAGTCTGGATTAAAAATCAAACAATGTTTCTAGATATGAGTGAGCGAACAGGAGAATACATAAAACAAACAAAAAAAGAGAAATGTTGTTGTTGCCAAGGTTATGCATCTCCATAGAGCCAACAACTTGTGACGTGCTTGCCATCTAGTTTTGTTGTTGTGCTTGACCTACAATGGGATGAGCTTAGCATAAATGCTGGGGATGTTTTTGATCTTTTTGCATACCTCTAAGGGCTGTACAAGCTTGTGTAGGAGAATCCCTGACCATAGTCACCAGAGCTTTACTTGTCTTGACTCAGCTGGTGCCTGTTTCCTTTCAATAGACAATTCAACAGATTATGCCAATAGACAGCTAACTCAGAAGAGAGTTATTTTTATATATATATACATATATATATATTTATAAAAAATAAATTAATTATGTTCTTGTTATTCATTGATTTGAGTAGGATGAGAAATAAAATATTTGCTAGGATAGGGCCATGTGACCAAGACAGAAGTACTGGACCAAGGACATGAATGGGGAAGAGATAAATTTTTGTCTAGTTCAATCACACAAAGAGTAGTTCTTTGTGCTCCAGTCTTCTCAGAAATCAAAACAGACTCAACTTTTTTGAATAGGCAAGTTATCTCAGAACTTCTGTTGTTTAAAGTTGTTTTCATCTGCAATAAGACAGTAAGTCTCATGATGAGCTAATTCAACTCACTGACTAAGCAGAAAACCATCTGTAGGTTTTGAGGACAGTAAATTGTATTTCTTTCTCTAAAACAGCAGAAATATAGAAATAGATATCATACTAATATTCTTATACAAGTACAATTTTTTTCTTTTTCCTCATCACTTCCATCCAATAGATATTTGATAACTCTGCTTTTTAAAATTTGTGTAAGGGACGGAAGTAATGTAATGCTGTAATGGAATCTCAGATAGAATAAGCCTGTAGGACCTGCTGTTTGCTCAGGTGCAAACCTCAGCAGGATGTTACACCAATTCTTTTCCAATTTTGATATTATTCTATAGTATGCCATGGTCTAATGCTAAAGTGAATCCAGGAACAACTATGAGGTGTGAAACTAATAAAGCATGTAATTATTTGAACAATACAAACACTGACACCATGGTTAATTTTATTGAGGTCATGTTTCTGATTATATAGATAGCTTTTTATTTATTTATTTATTCATTCATTCGACAGAGTAATGTGGATATAAATTCTCTCCCTACAAAGGAGAGTCATGCTGAAGATTAGGGAAAGAGTGGATAGAATAGCTAATGCCTGGCTGCTCACATGGAAAGTTCTTAATGAAGACAGAACAAACTTTTCAGCATGTCTTAGCAAAGTTCAGAGTGAAAGTTACATGAGGGGGAAGGACAGCCCTCAGGATCACTGTAACGTTGTCTTACTATCCAAATAGTAACAAAAAATAAACCTGAGCACAGTGCATGCTGTTTCTAGAACATGCTGTACATGCTCTGCTTCTCACAATGTGAGACATCTGCCCATCTGAGTAAGCTGAGTCTTTGTAGTTGAAATGGTGAGAAATTGAGAGAGAGAGAGAGAGAGAAGGGTTGTAGCACATATTGTTTCATTTGTTAAACTTCATAACTGATTCAATTGGACAAAATGCTTCTCTTAGGATTTGTGTCTTTCTTTAGTTTGAAGGAGGATTTATACAAATTCCTTGAAGATTATTTGCAAATAATATAGCCTTGACAACACCATATAAAGGTAAACATATATATATATCGCTTCTCAGTGGATTCTTTGTATTTAAAATCTTGGTGGTTTTTGGTCTTCCTCTTTTTCTGACCAGATGTGAACAGAACAAACTTATTTAGCAATCAATAAGGCCATTTGTTTGACTTCCGTACCGTTTCTTTTCAATAAGTGAAAATTTTTTAATAGACAAAGGCATTTTTACTTTCAGTAATTGTGCTCCTCCCAAGTCACATAAGAGAAAGGAAGGAAACGGGAGAATGTAGAACCTCCTGCTGTAGGAGAAGATCAGGTCTGAGACCATTTAAGGAATCTGAAGATGCACAAGTCCGTGGGACCGGATGAGATGCTTCCACAGGTCCTGAGGAAATGGGCCAAGGAAGTTGTTAAGCTGCTATCCACCATACTTGAGAAGTCCTGGGATTGATTGCACCCTCAGCAAGCTTGTCAACAACACCAAGCTGTGGGGTGCAGTCAGCTCTCCATCCAGAAGGTCTTTGATAGGCTTGAAAGGTGGATCTGTGTAAACCTTCTGAAGTTTAACAAGGTGTCCTGGTTTCAGCCAAGGACAGAGATAATTTTTTGCAGTAGCCGTGAGGGAGCAGAGCCTGGGGCCATGTGGGCATGTCTCTGTTGTTATTCTATACCACTCACATCATTGCCAGGGGACTGAGACAAGGGATTTTCACTTCTGAAGAGAAGGTGGGCCTGGCCTCAGATTTCCTCAGAGGAAACTGATAGCACATGGAGGGTCCTCTGCCATTTTGTCCGCCAGGGAAGCAAGCAGCAAATGGAGTGGTGGGGTACTGCTGATCCCAACTGGAGGAAATTTCCACCATTGTTTTCCATTGTCTTGGGCTTGGGGAAAAAAATATGTGTGCAGAGGGTACATGGGCCATTTTGTTCTTTGTCTTGGGGAGCCCTGTGGTGCTGGGTTGATCAGCCAGTGAGCATTTTTGTATGCAAATCACCCTCTTTTTTATACCTTTATTATTAATATTGTTGCTCTTACTATTCATTTTCTTATCTCATTGCTGTTTCCAGTAAATAGTTCTTACCACAGCCTGGGCTCTCTGCCTTTTGTCTCTCTCACCAGTGGGGCTGGGATGAGGGGTGTGGCTGGGTGGGGCTTCACTTCCAGCTGGGCTTAAACCATGACACAAGCCTAGGTGCAAAGGGCTGCACCTGGGTCAGGACAATCCCTGGTGTCAAAATAGGCTAGACAAAGACTGGATTGACAGGAGCCCTGAGGAGAAGCACTTGAAGGTGTTGGTTGACAAGAAGCTCAACATGTGAGCTCACAGTACAGAAGGACGAATGTATTCTGGGCTGCGTCAGAAGCAGCTTGGCCAGCAGGTGGAGGGAGGTGATTATCCCACTTTCACTCTCATGAGACACCACCTGGAGCTCAGGAAGGACATAGATCTGTTGGAGCAAGTCTGGAAGAGGACCACAAAAATTTTTAGAGAGATGGAACACTTCTGTGGAAAGGCTGAAAGAATTGGGATTGTTCATCCTGGAGAAGAGAAGGCTCTGAAGAGGACTCATAGCAGCCTTTCAGTACCTAAAGGAGGCTACAGTGTTGCTGGAGAGGGACTTCTTACAAGTGCTGTAGTGATAGCACAAGGGCTAATAGCTTTAAACTGAAAGAGGGTAGAGGGTAGGTTTAGATTAGATATTAGGAAGAAATTCTTTACTGTGAGGATGGTGAGGCACTGGAACAGGTTGCCCAGAGAACTTGTGGATGCCCCACCTCTTGAAGTGTTCAAGGCCAGGCTGGATGGGCCTTTGAGCAAACTGATCTGGTGGAAGGTAGTCCTGTCCAAAGCAGAGGAGCTGGGATCAAGTAATCTTTAAGGTTCCTTCTAATTCAACTCTTTCTATGATTTCATACGTGTGCAGCTGTGTCACTAATATGCCCAAGATAAACAGTGCTATGGAACTCCTTACTAGTTGCCTCACATGTACCTCTTTTCCCACAATAACAATTTAGAAGACCAGTTAAATTAATTAATCATATATATGTTCTACTGAGGATGACTGACATACTGTAAAATATTTGAAATGTGTAATATTCATAAGTCCAGTAAAGAAACAAAACAAGAGCTCCTCTGTCTCCAAACTGTCTCTTGTCTCCAAACTCTCTTCTGTCCCTGCCAGTTGCAGGGAATGATGGAGCAAGAAACAGGTAAATCATGCAGATGAATACCTGGCTTTGAGACTGGTGTTACCAGCAGAATTTGGAGGTTTTGGTCATTGATCATTTGGTCATTGAGCCTGCTGGCAACAAACGGGGTTCACCTGTCTCAAAGAGGGGAAAGGAGCATAGCTCTGGACTTAGCAGCGCTCATTGAGAGAGCTTTAAACTATATATGAAGGAAGCTGGGGACATAGCCAGGCTTGACAGAGCCTGGTATGGGGAGGACTATAGCAACCACCCAAGAAGCGAAAGGAGGCTTATGAGGGAACACATTGATCAAGCACAAGCAGCCAAAGGCATAACCACAAGACAAGAGCATTCCTGTGCACCCCTACTGGGATAATGACATAATCAAATACTTCCGTGCAATGCCTGTATACCAGCACATGGAATATGGGGAACAGGATGAACTAGAGGTCTGTGGGCAGTCGCAAGGCTTTGACCTTATTGCAGTGATTCTAAGCAGATGAACAGAGAGGAACATGTCTGTCTTTCTGTTTCTCCTTTTTCTATTCTTCAGCTTTCACAAAATTCTTGCACAAGTGCCCGCAGAAGAGTAGGAAGCTCATAGGGATCAGAATTTTCCATGAAATGACAAAACCTTCGCATACCAGCACAGATAGAAAGCAATGTGTGCTTATGAGGTGCTACAGTGTCATTTTGTTATCTCTCTCAGACTGTTGCCCACACTTTCTCACCCTTTCCAATACAGTTCTAGGCAAGAGTAAAAAAGTCCTTTTTGTACTGTTGTGTTTGTTGCTCCAAAAAAGGCAAAAGAATAAGTGCATTTCCTTCTATATATCTCAATTCAATAATGCTCTTGTGGTTTGTACTTCAAATTTTTATTTTTATGCTTATTTTCTTTGAAAGTTCAAGGTTCATGTTTTCTATAACAATTTTATCTAGCTTTTAGTAGTTAAAATAGGTCATGAAAAATGTCTCTTCAAATAGAAATAATTTTTAGGCCTTCCATATATGTATTAGATGTAAAAATATGCTTACAAGTAAGCTTCCCACCTATTCAAGAATAATATTTGGAGTATCTAAATGTTTTAGACACTAAATTATAACATCCATTTTTCTATGTGGCATCCTCTATAATTTTTTTCTATAATCAAGAAGTTGGATGCAATACATATATATATATATATATATATATATATATAAACCAGTATAAGAGGGCTGTTGTTGGGAATCAGAACTGGTTCTAGTGTAAGATGATAGGGATAGGGTAAACTTACAGGACAGGATACAAATAGGCTGGAAATCAAGAGACTTGTCTATTTGTAGCCAGGAAGCTACTGTTAAAATAAACCTCTTCAGTAAAAAAGGAAGTATGCTATCATATTTTTTAGACCAGGGCTATCTCTATAATTCTTGGTCAAATAAGTTGTTCTTTCTTCAGTGGGTAGTTCTAGTAATTTAAATAGGGCAGTTAATATGAGTAGTATTTGCAGTACAAAAATTTCAAAGAATTTGATATAACATGATTAAACAGCTATAGATGGAAAATTTTTCTCTGTGTCCTTAACTTTCACTGTAATGTTTGTGAACAAACAGGAGAGCAATGAAATGTTTTTTATTGCTACATACACAATTGAAAGTGCATTGACTGAAATAATACTGGGGTAACCTATAAAAACCCTATGCCAGCATTTGAGAAAAACTTACTGAAATGTTTTAGAAAATTATGAGAAGATATTAATATGATTTGAGGTTTGAAGAAAATACTACCTTAAGAAGAAGGACTTGAAAAATGTAATCTGGAGAAGACACAGTGACAGGATTAAATTCCTGCATTCAAGGGTACGGTCAAACTAATAGTAACTGAAGTACTAAGTTAAAATGAAGGATCATTTCTGGACACTTCCAGATCAAGTTTGAGTGAGTGGAAGAAGGAAGAATGTAAAGTCTTTCCTGTAAAATAACACTCTCCACGAAGGAAGCAGGAGTGTTGGGAAATGAATTTGTTGAAGAAAGGTTTCTAAGAAGATCACTGTGTGAACTAGGCCACCTTGTCTCCTAGACACCAGTTCTGTTGTCATGGGGAGATGTCATTACCAAAGGCCTCTTGGATCTGTCAAGGAAAGAAAAGGAACCTGAAGGTTATAAATTCAAAAGGAAAGATAGCATATATTCTTTTTTTAGCAATGGTGGTCTTCGGTCAGATGAAGAACTATTGAAAGTCTTGATGTATTCTCTGTCATTTGATATACTCAGATGGAGACTGGCCACCTTTCTTTTAAGGGCATAAAGCTCCTGGGTTTAGTGTAGTGGCAACAGGTTGAAAATGGCCTGAGATTAATTCACCAGGTGGGGTGAACTGTGTAAAAATTTATCAGATCTGAACAAATAACTCAAACTTTCAGTACTTCCTATTTCAGCTGGAAGAGCTAGTACTTCATTATTTAACAGAACTACTGTAAAATATAATTTAGTTATGTCTATAAGATACATGGACTCTTTCCCATGGAAAGTACCCCAGCAACAGAAGAGATAATTAATTAGCAGCAGAAATTGGTGCTTGAGAACATGTCTCCCTCAGTGTTCCCTCATAAGAAAAATGCTGCATAAGCAAATTTGGATGATGAGCAAATCATACAGAAGAATTCTTGTTCATGTTTTCAACAAGACATAGATATTTATGGAGATTAGAAGCTGCTCAGCGAATTTCATTTCACCTTTTCAACCAATTCTTATGTCCATTCCAAGGGAATGAGGCACATTTGGAATCTCATGCTTAAGATGTGTGATTGATACAGCACCTATTCTGATGTCTGTATTCTGCTTAGGGAAAATGAATAGTGACTTGTATGGTTTAAAAATTATATTTTGCATAAAATTATAAAGGACATGCTGGTTTTCATCCAGGATAACCATCTTTCCTTCTTTTAGTGAAGAGTATTTTTTCCTCTCATCCCCAGCCACAGAAGTGTATGACCTCTGACTTGAGATCCTACTACCTTTTACCCCTATTTTTGGGGTAAAATCTATCTCTGCGCTCATTCCTGCTAACATACAGGAAAGTAGATTATTTTGTGATGTGAATGTCTAGAGATCCACCTCCTCTCTGTCTAAGATGAAAGAAACATATCCACACATTATTTTCCATCCTCATTCAGTCATTGTTCTTCTTAAAATTCTGTTCCTTTCTATATGTAGATCAGAGGATGTCTTGTTCAGGCCAATTGTTTCTGGTTTCTGATGCTCATATATGTCTATAATGACAAAAGTTGGTACTAACATTATTCAAGTAAAAAAACTCAACTCTTCTGCATCAAAACTAAGGCAGTGATCTTTTATAACCATCACACTGAAAAAAAGAAAAGGAAAGGCGACATGTTCTATGTCCTTTTGCCCTTTCAATGTGCCAGCTGCATGGCAAACCAATGCGTCAATATCCAGTTAAGTAAAATATTATTAAGTGTCTTCTTTCATACATTTTGTAAAGGTACCCTTGCTGTATGTAGCTTGAAATGGCCTGGCACATACCTGAAATAGTTAATTTTTATCAAGGCTTCTGCTGAGTTCTTTTAAAGATGCTTTCTTGAAAATGTATTGGAGGCCTGACGAGTACTAATATTTCACAGCATGAGGCAAAGCCATTGCTGTTCATGGTAATGTCTATTCTTTTTGTCACGTTAAATTACAAAGCCAAAAAAGGAAATATGAACTTTAATGAACACTCTTTTCTGGAGGCTCCAAGAGAGAAATCAGAGTGCAAGGAGAGTGTGAAAGTTAAGGGAGGGGGGTGGGAAAGGAGCTATCTGGCTTTTGCATAGCCCATGTCTGCATTAGACCCCTTTCAAAAGGAAAGCAACAATCCACATTGAAGCATTAGGGCAGAGATCAAAACGGCAGAAACAGAGAAGCTGAGGGAGTTGCACATTAAAGGCATCAAAGTAAGGAGCTGTTTCCCCGTTTTACTTTAGGAGTGTGGGGGGCCCGAGGGCCCCATTCTTCCATCTGAGCCCAGTGATCTTCCTTCCCAGTGTCTCATGTCAGGAAAAACGAAGCAGAAAAGCTTTCTGCTGCTTCAGGAATTGCTTATTTTTTCTTATCAAAGTTTCAGGAACACAGCCTCTGCTGCAACTTCCAGGAGAACAAATGGCTGTGGCTGCTCATCACAGAGGGTTTATATACTTTTTTATCACTGAATAGAAAGATTTTACGTATTTTATTTTGTCTTTAAAACCAATAACTATCAATTTTATTAACATGTCTCTTCTACATTAGATTCTTTCTACCAATTACTAAATCACAGGAACTTAAGTCAGAGAAGAAAGGAAGAAGAAGGAGAAGGAGAAGAAGAAGAAGAAGAAGAAGAAGAAGAAGAAGAAGAAGGAGAAACCGACACTCTGAATTTTCCATGTTGTCTCTATATTAATATATAGAGCAAAATCTAAAACTAGAAGTACACTCTCTGTGATGCATTAAACAATTATCTCTTCATTTCTTTGGTGCTCTCAGTTCACCCAGGAGTGGGGGTAAATGCTCCCATGGACTTAGTTCATAGGCTAAGCCTTTTTGGGGTGCTCTAGGGATAAAATGTGTCCCTAGAGGGTCAGGAGAAGTTTTCTGGCTTCCCTGGACTCCAACATAGGAGCATTTAAAAAATGCTTCAAACAACTTATCCAGCCAACTGCTGGGACAGATGCAATGTATGAGTTCAGTAAGATAGTTTCTGTGTAGGTCTCAGGTATCTATAATGCTTTCTTTGAATACTCAGGCCTCTCCATCCAAACTGCTGCAGCCTTGGGTGTAGAGGGAGGATTGGACTTCTCATGTAGGGTGTCTGTCAAAGTCCTTTGGCAGGAATATAGGACAGCTTGCTACCTGTACTGTATTTTATACTTGTCTCTTGTCCTCCACTCTCCAAGGCGCTGCAGCCTGGACAACAGAAGAGACAGCTGTGAAGTAGCCTTTTGTTGGGTTGCCAATGGCCACTTTGGTATGTCCTTTTTTGGGAGTGTTTGGGTAGAAGGTACCATTCCTCTAGGCATCTGTTCTTGAAAAAAGCATATTCTACCTATTCAAAATCCATTTTTTGTTTATCCCTGCTGCACTTGCCTGTAAGGAGGCTCAGTCTTCTCTTTTAATAATTTAGGGCAAAGAGCTAGCAGAGAGCTCCACAACTGCAGGAGAAATGTCCTTGAACTTAGATGGCTGTATAAAAATAGGCCTTTATTACAGTAAGGCAGTCATCTGAAATGTGCTTTCTGACTGCCACTTCATCAAACAACCTTTAAAATTGCTGCCACTGTCTGCCAGCCTCCTGCAAGTGGGAGATGAGGGATCTCTTCTATGTGCTCTTGCCAGTGGCAGCACCAAGGCCAGCAGCCCCCTGTGCAGAGGTGCCATGCCTGTCTTCATTTGATGCTGAATGGCATCATTTCCTTCTCTCCTAAACTGTGCTCTTTAATTTTTAATCCCAGAGGTTAAATCACCTCTGGGTAACTCAGGCTAAGATGCAAAAGAAACAGAATGCTAACCTAGTTTGTTCAAAGCTATGCAGACAGAAACAGGGTAGAAACTGTGAAGAGATTCCAGGCTGTCTTACCTGTATTCCCATGTCTGCTGCACCAGAGCTTGTTGCTTATGTTCCAAAAACTAAAGACTTTCTTTTGGAAGATTCTCCAGTGCACTCTTCTTTCTACTCCTCTTCTCTCTTTCTCTATCTTCTCCAGATCTTGGAAAAACAAAACTCCTGTACAAATTGTCCCTGCATGTATGAAATGGAGAAGAGCATGGTCCTACATGACGGAGATGCTGTCTGATGTGCTTGCAGTGTGGACATCTTTTTCTGTCTTCTGCCAAAGTTCAAACAGATTACCTTGGCCAACACAAAGGGTCTTCTGTGACCCAATTTCCCCTCCTAAGGAATATGACAGGATTTTTTGATGTTTAATTCAGTGACATTTGTGTGATAGCTTGTTATTAGTGGAAGTTAAGGTGTGAAAATAAATGAATCATTTCTTATGCAGCTGTCTTGCTGATTATAAAAACTTAAATGAAGGAAATGAGAATTATGATCAGTTAGCACAGAAGCAAATATGTGATCCACCGCCTGATGAGACTGTAACTCAACAATTCTCTATTGTGGAAAGAATACTCAGCCATGACATGGACTTTTAATGTGATATGAAGATGCTTGTGAGGTTCTGCAATGCATGTCTTGCCCTGGAGAAAGAACTTGAGCTGCAAGTACGAGCGCTGGGCTCACCAGAGAGTGATGAGAGGCAGACAGAATGAAACAGCTCATGTTTGAACGAGAATAAGTGCTCTTTCCTTCATGCCTTGGTATGCTTCTCACAACCTGATCCCAATCAGTGACCTTTGCAGGTAGTGAAATGGTCTATTCCACATTTTAGTTTAAAGAATTTGATCTAAAACCTCCTTTACTTTGGTGATTTCTAGCTCCTTGATTGTTTTCTATGAGAGACTAAAAGAGAAATCTCTAGCAGAGAAGTAAGTCAGTGTGTTAGTTTTGTTTCTGGATACCTGGAGAATGCTCCAGAGCAACATTTGTCACTATATAAACACTGTACTTTGCATTGTTGCTTACTGGAGTCTTAACATGATTTTGTCTAGTATGACAAAGATGTAACCAAAGTGTGGCTAGAAGTCTGGGAGCTGTAAGACACCATTCCACAGCTGCAGCTTGCAGACTGGGAGTTTGACATCCCTCCCCTACGTGAATGCCTGGTGTTGGTTTTTGTCTGTAGGGGTGCTCCATCAAGTAGTTGAGAGATGGAATTCTCTTCTCTTTCTTCTTATTATTCAGATAAGCACATCAGTCTCATCAGGCTGTGAAACTTCATTAACAGTAGAGCATCCGTTACAGAAAAAATCACCAGATGCTTCTCTTCCATGACAGATATAACTTTCTAGGCTAACAGAAAACTGATACATATATTGTTTTAACTTGTTGACCTATCATCTTAACCTTAATTCATCTCATCTTAACCTTATTCTACTGCAATGCAGTACTTTTTAACCAATGTCTTAACTTACACGTTTTTACATATTTTTTACTAACTTTTAACTTATTCTACAAAATCACACTTCTATTTCTTCTATTTTTTTTTAACTCTTTACTATCTTACTCAGTATCATTTCTTACTTAAAACAACTTATACCTTTAACTTACAAAACTACAATCTATAACTCCTTACTTATTGTCTGTATATACTTGTTTCACCAATCCAAGCTCCACCCAGGGTCTCAGGTTAAACCCACTGGATTCTGTGGGGGTTTCTATTCTCTGATTTCCTACAGCCTGGGAATAATTAAGAAAACACTTTATTTTTCCTTAAACTGCTAGTGAACCACAGGCATCTTTAAAGAGCATACTAAGTTGTCTTTGAGGATGAAAGGAGGAGATAAAATGTCATAGATTGGGGTTTTTTCATATCGCTTCTATCAAGTAGATATGGGCAGTGATGGCTTGCAGATTGGGTCTGCTAACCCAATATAGAGAGCATGAAGGCTCTGCATTAGCATTTTTCTTCTTGTTGGTAGACCCTCCTGCCCCTGTGTCCGCTATTTTCCTTCCCACTCTCCTTCATCCTTTTTGTTGCACAAGACTGTTTCATTGCCCTCCCTTCCTCATGCTTCTCTAAACATTAAGCAATCTTGCAGGGCAGGGGCTACTTTAATAGACTCCATGCTATATATTTGCTTGTATCTAATTTAATCCCAGAAAACTTTATAACATCTTCAATTTCACTAGTGTGGAATGCCGAAGACTTCTATCAGTAAGGCTTGTATGATACCCAGGGAAGGCTTGACACCATCCTGTCCCTTTGTCTCACAGACCATGTGGACACATGGAGGGCACTATCCTGGGGGTAGGGTCAGGTGCCATTTTCCCTTTGTATCCCTACTGTGGTCACTTGTGGGCACCATCTGGGAAAGGGTATTTGTGCCATTTTGGGTGTCTCTTTGTTCTCAGGGAGTTTGTGAGATTTAGGAATTTTGTATCTAGTGATTATTTACTGTTATTTTTTTTTCCTGTTGCTGTTTTGCTTATAAAAAAACATATTTTTTCACTCATATCTATTCGTATTTCATTTCTCCTTATTGGTGGAAAGAGATTTCTTAAAACTAAGGGGAGGTAACTCATTTTAGAGCATTCACCTTTTTAAATTGTCCTAAACCCAGACAGTGAGAAAAGACTTTCCTTACATTCCATAATTCTTTTTTTTTTTCAAGTATACATACCAACAGGAATACATACTTGAGAATTCTGAAAGCAAGGTACTGAGGCACTGGTAAATCAGAGGCCTGATAGTTTCCCTATTGAGTGTGATAATCTGTTCTCTTCTTCTGGAAGTTACAACCCTAATTCCAGGGAGATGCAGAAGAGCAGATGCTTTGATATTGTGGTCGCAGAGATGTGCATTAGGTGACATGCACAGCTCGG
The DNA here is from genome assembly GCA_013396875.1 of Vireo altiloquus. Taxonomy (NCBI): domain Eukaryota; kingdom Metazoa; phylum Chordata; class Aves; order Passeriformes; family Vireonidae; genus Vireo; species Vireo altiloquus. Next base: position 340,118 of record VZRF01006735.1, on the reverse strand, counting down.
AATCCCTTCCATTTAATCAGTATGTATGACTGTAAAAGATGGAGATGGATTAAATTCCCATTCCAGAAAGAGCAACTATTTAGAGGGAAGCTTCTGAGGGTCAGTATTTCTTGGGCCTTGTTCCTGCTAAATCCATCTTGCTCCATGTTCTTTGATTTAAGGTCTACAATGACAGCTTAGTACTGACAAAATAATTATATTTTGACTTGTTTAAAGATGTTCTGTGGGCAAAATACACTTGAAAATAACAGACACTCGGCCTTATCTTTTAAATATCTTGATTGTTTATATCAGTTGGATTTTCACTTAAGTTTGAGAACTTTTTGGGTGACTAATAAGTACCTACTGAAAGATAAATGCCTACAGAGATGTATCCCAATTCTGTCCAATTTTTTCATGCTCCTGAGTACAGAGGGGTAGTAGAAACAAATAAAGCTTCCTGAACTTGATCAAATGCTTCACCTTGGCACAGGGGTAGGTAGAACTCTGCCCCCCTCACTGCAACTGTTCAGTTTTGAGGTTTATTCTGTACTTCATAAGAGCCTGGTGAGATAGCAGAAAGATTTTGTTCAGGCTCAGATGAGCAAATAGGGCTCATCTCCAACTCTAGTGTATTTTCTTCAAAAACCTGTGCTTCCATTAGAAAGCTCTGGGAGTTGATTCCTCATTCACAGGAGATTTTTGGCCTTCTGTTCCTCAAGTCTAGGCAGAAATGCTGATAAAACAGAGATTCCAAATCTAACTATCAAACAGAAAACATGACCATAGGTTGACAAATCTACTTCATTGCTTCACTAAAAATTTGCCTGTGAAATTTATACATGTGCATAAATCTTGCGAGGAAAAACAGCTTGAAAAAGCTGTCTTATTACTGTAACTGAAGAAAGATCTTTTTTTCATTTGTCTTGTAAGTAAACCTCATGGACTACAATCTACATTTTTATGCCAGAATGTCTCTGTGTTTTGATCACCATTTGGGACAGCTCAAATTTGAAAGCAGCATTCTGCTGAAATGCTTGAATATCCATGGACATATTCCATCACAGCATCTGAAGTTTCAACACAGGGTTCATATTGAGTTGGTGGGTTTGTGGAAAATCAAGAGAATGGACAGAAAACAGTAATTTCCAGTGTCATTTACCAGTTGTTCAAAAGGAAATTAACAAAAATAAGGAAAGGATTAACTGTATAGCTGTTGATGTAATTTAGCAGTACAATGTGTGAGAGGTGGGACAAATGAGGACTGCAGAACCACTGAGGAGGCAAAGTAATCTTCTCTGTCTTGGGGAAGGGCAGGTTGCCCTTGTGAGGCAGTGAACTCCCCGACATCCCCCAGTCATAGAGCCTGTATCCCAGCTGCCAATCGTGAAATCCAGGGTCTGCCAATTGTGAAACCCTGGAGGCAATGCTCCACCCTCCCCTAACCCAGCTTCTGAGTGGCCAAATGACTAGAAGTCCTGCCTGGGGAAAAGGCCTAGGAAGGCCAAGGGGTTGAACAGAAGGACATGATGTTTGTCTAGACCCTACCTTTTGTATCAGAACGCCACTGGAACCCAGGAGGTGGTATCTATATGTGTGCTTTTCTACATGTTTTCTGTCTTTCTCTCCTTCTCCTTCTTCTTGGGATACTTTGAGCAACTAAATATCAAATGAGTTTAAAGTTTGCTAAGTTGAATGGGCCAAGGTAATGCCGTGAGAAGTGTTTTATGTTGATTGAGTGTTGTACTAAACCTCTTGCCAAACTTCTCTGATTTTTTTAGTCTCCCAGTATACTTTTGTGTTGTTTTGACCTCTTGAGAATATCTTGTCAGTATTTCTCCTCTGCATCCAACTCAGAGTACATGAACCATTGTAAGCCCTTTTAAAAGTGTCATTCAGCAGGTTGATTGGGGACTGACACATGACTGCATTCTGCAAAAAGTGAATCTGGATCTCCTTCAGACCACTCTGAAAATTAGTTGCTCCTTTAGTGGCAGAGTTGGTGTTATGTATACTTTTGTATAGTGAAAATATGTTGACTAGATTTGTTGAAAATAAGCTGAGCATTTAAATACAGTTGACATGCGTTCTCTCAGTAGACAACTTTCTCTCCTAACCCCTACCCCTCCTGTGAGATTATAACTAAAAGTAAGCTATGTAGAACAGGGATTGTCATTTTGTATAGTTCCTAACTGTGGTTAGGTGTCTATTCTTGGTTTAATAATACTAGTCCCTGAATACCATCAAAAAAATTGATGCAGATCTGTTATTTCTTGTCTCATTGTCATGAATTTGAGTGAGACTTATTCCCTTCCCCCTCTGAAGCACTCACAGACACTGATTTTTCTTTTTTCTCTTCATATTCTTTTTTTTTGGTTTTGTGTATGTGACACTTCATTAGGCCTTTGAGTTTTCTCCTCTAGATTTCTTAATTTCTTATACATCTTCCTTAAAAATGTGTTTTCCTAAATTAGATGCTATTTCAGCTGAAATAGGCCAGAAATATCTCAATTGTAAAACTGTGGTTTATAATCCCAGTCTCTGGAAGGAAACTTGGTGAAAATCTAAGAGTGTTAATTCATGTTGGGCTTCCGTTCCACTGTAAACCCTGTCTGCTTTTTTTGGCAAAACTTCTCCCTAGCCTCTTCCTGTATTTATATAGCTGGAGATCACAGTAACCATAATTTACAATAATACTGAGAAAGTGAAGAGCTTAAATATTACATAATTAAAAAGACTAATGAACTGTTTCAAACTTTATTCTAAACAAGGATATCCGCTCTGTAGATACATTTTGCATTTGAAATGTGTCATCTGTCAGTGGTAGAGTAGAATTTAGCAGGAAATAAAATTTTAACAATTCTCTGTGAGCAGCAAGCAGTACAGTGTACAAGCAGGGAGAGTGGGGGGGGAAGTGGTTTCAGTAGATCTTTCAGCCACTCTCAGCTCATTATAAGTAAAAATTTAAGGTTTCTTTTATTAGGCTTCCAGCGTGACCTAAAATTCATATCCCCATTCCAAAGAACTAAATAATGATTAAGCTATAATGTTCATGAGTTACTTAGAATAAAAGCCTGGTCCAGATGGTCTTTCAAGGTACTAGGCTCAAAAGTAACCTGGGATTTTCTAGTCTGGGCTGTTCTATTGTTCCATTGTTTTTATGCAAATAGAGAAAAAAAGAAGAAAATAATTCTTCCAATTATATTCGTCAGGAAGAAAGGGAAGAGGAAAGATCAAGATACTTATTGTGCTCTTAAGACATATATAACCTTTGTTTGTTTGTTTGTTTTAACCACAGAGTTTTCTGGTTGTATCAGGTTATGAACAAGAGGGGAAAATAGAAAATAGCTCCCTGGATGTGCTGAGCAAAGGCACTGGTGCAGTACTGATAAGTGCAGAGGGGTTAACCACTTTACCCAGCTGCACATAACTAGTGGTGTGCAGGTCAAGCAAGGACCCAGGAACTTAATCTCATCCATTATGCTAGTAATACACATGAAGGCATCCACCACTAAAGAAATAAATAAAACCTTGCATACCTCTGAAAAATGTCTCAGACTGCACATTCATTGGATGTCTCAAGACAAAACAGTACTTACTGCTGGGCTCCCAAATGTCCTGGTTTGTCTGCCAGCACTGAAAGACTGTCCACAGCATAATAATGTATTAACTCAGCTCTTTTGCTTTGTACCTTCACAACACAGTGTTTATGGTTTGGGAGGAGGAGGAAAACAAGAGAAGAGGGAAACAAGATGTATGCTTCTGGAAACACACCGGACTGGAGTTGTAATGGCTGAGTATATGTCTGTGGCAGCTTCTGAAACAACATCACAGACATCGTCTCTGCTGCAACTTAGCACAAAATATAAACTAAACAAAAATCTCCTTCCTCACACAGTGTTAGCAACAAAGTTAAGAGAGCAAATCCCAGTATGATCTTTCTACCTTTGTGGGCTGTGACATGGTGTAGTTATAGGGAAAGGAAAAGCCAAAGAGGTATTTCAAGGTTGAATTTTTCAGTTGTGTGACATTTCAGCAGTAAGTGGGATCTGCTTCAATGAAGAAGAAATAAGAGGACATACTTCCTCTCTCTTTGGAGATCCATTACAGTGTAGCTCATTTGGTTTATATTTTCTGTTTGTTTTGATTATTTTTCTTTCTTTCTTTGTTTCTCCTATTCTAGTGAAAGAGCCAGCTGAGATATAAGTATTATTCTAGGAGATAGTTTCTGATGTCTTATTATGGTATAATGGAGTTAGTTCTATGGCAGGAGGCACAGGGAGATTTTTCCTTCAAGATCTTGACTGAAATATTTTTATGGTTTGCTGGTAAATTGTCTCTGGGAACAGAGATGATAAAAGGCTTTCACAGAAGAGATGCAGCCAGGGTGTCCAGCCAAGGGATTGCTTTGACCCTTAGTGACAGTGGTCAGAGTGCTGGCCATTTGTCATGCCTAATGTCCCTCTTCAGAACCTTGCAAAATCCATCTAGTCATGTAAATTGCTACCGAACCCTCCAGCTTGCCAATCAGTCAAGGAAATAAGGTGAAGGAGAAACAGAGCAGGCCCAGATCATTGCCTAAACCTGAAATTTTCCAAGTTCAGCTGTTCTTGAGTAATGGCATAAAAATTTCCAGATCAGGTCTTTGCACTTATATTTCTAGTGCCCATATTTCAGAAATAGCTTGTGAGACTGCTCACAAACATGATTACCATGCTTTTTTTTTTGCTAGAAAACATTCATGAGGATTCTGAGGACTGAATGAGAATTAGAAGAGGATAAGAATACTGGAATTTGCTTGACCTAATTTAAGAATTAGGAACTCAGTTCAAAATAACAAGAAAGATATTTGCAACAGACACAAGATTTTTTTTTAATCAAGCTACTCTTTGAGTAAATTTTCATTTTTATAATTTGTGCACTACGTCTCTCATATCAGAACCTTTATATGCCACAAAACCTTTTTAGACAGGGATGAAAGTATGCAGTAGATGCAAACTGAAGTAGACAAATTCTGAAAAAAGTCCCATGTTCCCATAATCTTACTGACTATTGATTGTTTCCAATAAGACCAATGACTCAAAAGACCAATCTCCAAAATGTAATGCTATCTTAAACTAATTGATGATACTTAATGTGAACACGAGGATTTTTGCTCCTATGAAGATAATTGCATAATTGTAATAATACATATAATTATAGTTAAGTATCAGAAACTGGACATTTCTTTTCTATTCCTTTCCTGACTTCTGTTGTCTTCACAGCTTTTCCACTTCCTGCCCTGAGAAAAAGATAAGTCTCACTATAGAACTGCTAGTAAAACATTGCTTCATTGTATGCAAATCAGCAATGATTCTTGGATGCTCAGTAAAGAACAGGACATCTAAACTGCACTTCTGCTGTTACAGCACATAAGTGTACTTCAAAGAAAAGTCCGTAGTCATTCAAAGTTAGCTAAGTTCTCCTTTGTGTAGGAGACTGCTTGAAAATGGGTATTTTCCCTACCCTTTACTTAGACTGTTGAGGGCTCTGCCAGCACTAAATGCACTCACTGGTCTCTGTCATTCAGTTTGAATTGATTGTTCTGCAGGTTCTCAGGTATTTGTCGCAGATCAGCTGGTACTGCTGGTGACTGTCACCAATGGAACACTCATTTTGTGTACATGTGTCTATATGAAGAACAAAGCAGTTGATCCCCATGATGAACTAAAGAAAGAAAACCAGAGTGGAAGGATAGGCTGGGATGCTTGGGAGAGGATGTCAGCCAGCACACTGAAGCCTCTCACCAGCACCAGCCATTGTGGCATTCGGTCCATGAAGGTGAGATGGATGAGGAGCTGCACAGCCCACACCAGAACTTGTGGCTGCATCTCACCATCAGGAGAAGCAGGATTGGGCTGTGACTTGAACAGTCACAGATTTGAAGGAAGGAGGCAAAGACTACTTGTCATGTGCTTGCACATAAAAAAGCTGAAAGAGATATTTACAGGTATTGCTAGCCTGGAGAATTTCAATAATGAAATTGTACTCAGGGATATTTTTTTTCTGTTATTGTTGTTTATTTGATTGCCATTTCCCTACTTCAATTTGCAGAGCATTTAGGGCAGATTTGCAAATTTCCTTTGACACTACAAAGGCTAGATTTTTTTTCTTGTTGAATAAACCATAATGTAAAGATTTTTATGCAGTCTCTGAACTCTAGGAACTGTAGCTTTAAGAAATATTTATAGCACACTGGCTATAAAAACTTAAAAGGGGGAATAAGCAATATTTTTGTCTTTGTGTTTTCTGTCTTTTCATGGCAGGTAGTCCAAAATGACAGGCAAATCCTTACAGCTCTGGAATTAGTAATATACAGAAAAAACTATAATCCTGTCAAGAGTTTTATGTTTTGCACAATTTCCTGGATCAGCCAGCAAGTACTGTTATAAGTTTTCTCCACAACATTCTTAATTATCAGGTGGAACACAAAAAGTGATGCAGAGGAATAAGCAAGGGAACTTTGCCTTTTATAAATCTGTTCCATTCGATATCTACATAGCATAGTGTAAGCAATGTCATAGAAATTATGTGCTTTGAAAGGAAGTCTTTTTCTTCCATCTTTAATTTCTGTGACTGATTGTGGGTTGAGGCAGAACATTATTGTTACAAATAAAATCAGAGTTGAATTTACAGTATTTGGTCTAGATCTCAATTTTATCACACGAAGGAACTAAAGAAAGAAGACACAGGGAAAAAGAATATTCTTGTTTCTTTTTTTCTGGCATCTTTTCCAAGCATGTCCTTAAAGTGCAAGAAAAGACAAGGAGCATGTTTAGAGACTGGGACGGTGAAGTTAGCACTATGCAAAACCTATTGCACTTTAGTCAGTGTTAACAAATGTGTTTTTCTTAAGCTTAGCCCCCTCTTGTCAAAGGCTGACTGAGAGGGATAGAGAGTTGGTGCTAGTTATGTCAGTGCCACCCTTTTCAGGAAATGCAGCATTTTAGTTTGGATAGGAGGCAGACTATGAATAACCTACCAAGAATGCAAAGCAGATTGCAGGCAGAGGGGAAGAATTTATAATTGGCAGGACTGATTGTACTGGCGTAAACAGCTCAAAATTATTTGGGGGGTAGGGGTATTTGATGTATTATCAACAGTGGACATTTCCCTAGCAGCCTTGATGGAAAAGACACAGACATCTCTTTGAAATGAACAGGATGATGTATTTTTGGCCTGTAAGGTTGACATACATTGTTCTGATGATTTTGTAGTTCCAGAAGATACAAAATTACTGTATCAAGAAGAGACAAAATGCCTGTCCAAGATGGGCATTTGGGAATGACACATAATTTATGCCTCAGATTTTCATGCATGTTGTAGCCTCTTGAGGAAATACTTTAATACTTCCATAAGTCTTAAATTAATTGGTAAATTCTGAAAGACTGTAAAAAAGCTACTGCTGTGATTATGCTAAAAAAGGGCAGAAAAATGATACACTGAATTAAAGCTTGTCAGCAATTCAGGCAAAATTTGCAAAGGATATATGGAAGCAATTTAATGACGAATTAAGAGATCAGACTGTAGCTGAAACCAGCAACATAATTTTATAGAACACAAGTCTCCTCAAAGAAACCTCATTTCATTCATACAACACTTTGGTTAATAAAGGTATCTACAGGCAGACTTTAATAAACATTTGAATGATAAATTCAGAACATAGTACTGACTCTGAGTACTTCTAGAAGTACTAATGGAGCTTGTGCCCCTAAGAAGATGTACATGCTACCTGAGTTTCTTCTCTCTTTTGTGTATTCTTTTATTTCTACTAAAATGTGGGCTCGTATTGAGAAGTTTTTCTCTCAATCAAAATTTTAAACAAACTGTCTTTTTTTACACCAGCTTTTTCCCCAAAGTTACAGATTTTAATGGAGTTAGAGCCTTTTACCCCAGGGAGCATTAAAAATGGTTGAGTGTTCCAAAATTACTACAGGTTGTGCACACACAGGCAGATAAAAAACAGAGTGATACAGAAGCCTTATTCCCAAAGCCATGTTAGAATACTAAATAAACACACTGACAAACTAAAAAACAGGACAAATGAAAATACCAAATGGTACCCATACCTGAATGAGATGCAGGATGGCAAATGGAATAGTTATAGTGGTAGCCAGCTATAATCTTTATAAGTCAGTGATAACTTTTGTCCTCTTTGGCTTCCATTTTCAGATCTATTTCTATTCCTTACATTGTGGACTATCTCTGGTACTACTAAGAAGTGCAACTGAAGATCCCACAGGCACATGCATGCATTCATTCGTGGGATACTGCTATTCAAGTTGTGTCCAGGGCATGACTGATGAGACTTTAATTACCAATCAGATGAAGGTCACAAATTCACATGAAGTTTGTCATGATTTAATATTTGAAAGTGCCGATGTCATGATTGCTCATGCACACTGACTACAAGAATTGAAGAGATTTTTGGTTCTTTTACCTTCAGCTTTAAGTCTGATTACTGTGTAACAGAGGAACACGTTTACACTGTAGTTCTTCCTGAGATTTACACCATCAGGTTCACCCAAAATATGGTTTGGTCGTGTAAAAGAATAAGGCAAAAAAAGGAAAAGCTTTTAAGAAGAATAATGTCATTGAAACTACTTCAAGCCCCTGTGAAACAAAGGCTTTGATAATTATACAGAATGTGCATATCTTTATTGTTTGTCAATCTTTTTTCAGGTCTATGCCATCATTATACATTATGCTGTCAAATGAGAGCATCTGTGACATACTCTGTGCATGTGACAAAAGCTCAGTGTAGGTTTGTGTACAGTAACAAGAGGATCACATCTGACTCTGAAGGCTCCTCTTTTCTGTTTTGAATTATCTTAGTCTTTTCTATAAATTGAAAGACATACAGGGTTCTAATTTACATAGGAATATCAGTTCAAACTTATTCTGATATCCAGAAATGGCAGGGATTCAAAGTTTATGAGGTCTTTACCAGCTAAACTGTCCATGCTGCATGGCAGAGAGCACAGCACAGAACAGGGTTTATTCTTGCTGTTTAGGGAACTTTCTTCTGTTAATCAAATGTAGTTAGGAAAACCAACTTTATGCCTATTTTTTGTTATTTCAGCTTTAAAGCAAATGAATCAGAGAGAAACAGGTAGCATTTGGTCCACTGTTTCCTGGAATTCTCCATAATCTGTGTTTTCATATGGCTCCTAGGTATATTTTATTAGCAGACAATACTGCTCTGTAGAACCCAAATGTAGCCAGCCTGTGGAATGCTGCTGCTACTCAGGGGTTAATGTATTAGTGTTGGCAGGATCCCAGTGGATTTCTTCATGTGAGTCACTAGTGACAGTCATCCCTGCACCAAACAGACATGCTGGAATGCATTATGCAGGTGCCAATCACTGGAAAGATGCTTTGCATATAATGAACCAAGTTTTCCAGGCCAGAAGCTGACAGAAAATTATTTATTATTCAAAAGAAGACATATTTTAGTGATATGTTAACTCTTTTGACTGTGCTGTGAAAAAAGGAAGAGAAGTACTTAATACTATAGTTAGACCAAATTTCCCCTCTTAAATTCTCTTCCTCTCTCCTTAACCTTTTTTTTTAGTGTTTTCTGAGTGAATAGATATTGCCAATGTCTGCTTGGCTTGTGCTGTCACAGTAAATTAGTGATGTCAATGAACTAGACTGTTTGGTTTTTTTCCTTCTGCTGAAATGTATGCTGAATACAAGGATGCATGAATTGTCTCCTGGTGGAATGGGTGGGATGTGGAGGAGCTGAATTTTGCTTGATGATTTTGTGTGTTGACCTGCACCAGGTTCAACTCCAGACTGATTAAAATTATATGTAGTTTCTCCAAATTTTGAGCACTATAGAAGGAATTTAATTAGTGGGGAGTCAGCTGAGGTGCAGTGGAGAGTCTGCTTTAAAGATGGGGGAATTGATGCAAAGGGAGTTTCAGCAACATAGAAGCTATCTGAGTTTTTTTTCTGGCCAATATCTACAGCTTCTGTGCAGCTTCTGCATGACTAGCAAAACATCTCACAAATTTTAACAGCCTATACCTAAAAGGAAACCTCAGGTCTAAGCTTCCTAAGACCTTCCCTTCAACTTCTTTTCCTCCCTTTCCCAAACTGAAAGTCAGGCTTTCAGTGTTTTGACGCATTGTCCTAACCACATTTTCACTTTGAATCATCCTTATCCTTGAGTTTTAGTCTGGTTTTTTTGGGTAACTGTTCTTTTCACCATTGTTAATCTATAAGTGAAATACTTTCCTTACTTCTTACTTTTTCAAATCTTTTTCCTATATCTCCAAAGACAGTAATGAGAAAGATTGGGATTTCCTATTCTGTCACATGCATCACTTTTCACTGGGTCTTATGGAAGAATATTGCTGTCTTCGTGTCTCTTTTCAGAAGACAAAACATTCTTCACACTCAGAAACATTGCTCCATGTATTCTCTGTGGTAGACTGTTACGTGAAGTAGCATGTATCTAAAGAAATAAGGATGATATGGTATCTTGACTAGGAAATTAGATTAAGACCTTTCTTAGTACTTTGATCTATCGTCAAAGTAAATTTTTTTTCCAAGGGAAAAATTCTGCCCTTGCCATAACAATCAGTCTACTAAACTCATTCCAAGCATGTCAAGTGTGAACAGTGTGTTTCTGATGCTTAAACAGAGTGTAACCAAGCTGAGCTCTTCCAGGAAAAAAGATATCTGACTGCTGAAAAATCTGTTTCTTTAGTGTTTCCAGTACTCTCAAATGCATACTCTTGATGATGCATACTCTTATGAGAACTAATGAGATGCATCCCAGAGTCCTGAGGGAACTTGCAGTTGCCAAGCCACTCTACATGATATTTGAAAAGTCATGTCACTCAGGTGAAATCCCAGGTGACTGGAAAAAGGGGAAACATTTTACCCATCTTTAAAAAGGGTAGAGAAGATGACCGTGGGAACTATTGACCTGCCAGCCTCAACCTCTATGCCTGGAAACATGATGGAAGAGATCCTCCTAGAAGCCATGCTAAGGCACATGGAAAACAATGAGGCGATTCAGGACAGACAGCACTTCACCATGGGCAAGTCCTGCCTGACCAAAACAGTGGCCTTCTATGATGGAGTGACTAGATCAGTAGACAAGGGAAGAGTATGATTGTTTTCTGGTGAGGAAAAGGCCAAGGCAGCATGATTCCCTCCCTCCTTCCCTCCCTCACAGCAGTGGAGGGGGAAAAAAAAGAACAAAAACAAAACGATGAGAGATAAAAGTTGGAGGCACAATTTTACTGAAAAATAAAAATAAATTATCAATAAACACAGCAATCAAAAGAAAAATATAAGAAAGGGGGAATGGTTTAAACAACACAAGCAAGTTATCATGTTGTCCCCCTGGAACAAAAGTCAAGATGGCTGTCACTCATGGACAGCCCATGTGGGTCCCCAGAACAAAAATGGGATGTCACAGGCTTACAGGGTGATTCCAATGGCAATGGCTGCCTGGAGCAGCTGCTTACCTGTGGTGGTGGTTTTCCTGCTCCCTCTCTCCGGCTGTTTTTCAGCTCAGCTGGTTAGTATTGGCACTGTTGCTCCAGGTCCTTGCTACACTGTGATGTGGAAAAATGGTCCAACTGGGAAGTGTAAAACTGAGCCCCGAGGCCCACTGGTCTTGGCTGCCTGTCAGAGCTTCAGCACCACACCCTGGCAGCAGCCCCACTACCTCTTCTCAGCTTCTTGTCCTGCAAAAACATCTTAGAGGGATGAAAAACAATGGCTAGACATGGGGTGTCATGTCCACAGATCCCTTTGCTGAAGTGAGCCAGACAAAATGGCCCCACTTCCATTTCTGGACATGGCATTTCCCCTGCTGAAACCACTCCCATGGCTATGATGTAAAATGGAATTGTATAAACATCACTGAAAACTCCAGCCCCTCTTCTCTGTACCCAGAACAAAACTTTACAAGTATCATTTATCTGGACTACTGAAAAGCCTTTGACACAGTCTGCCATAACATCCTTCTCTCTGAATTGGAGAGTGATGGTTTTGATGAGTAGACTGTTAGATGGATAGAAGTTTTTTGGATGGACACATCCAGAGGGTAGTGGTCAGAGTCTTGATGGACATCAGTGACAAGTGGTGTCCCTTTGGGTCCTTGCATTGGTTTTGCAGGGCCTGGTTTTTGGTAGCAGGGGGCCACGGAGGTGGCTTCTGTGAGAAGCTGCTAGAAGCTTCCACCGTGTCCAGGAGAGCCAATCCCTGGTGGCTCTGAGGATGGACATGCCACTGGCCAAAGCTGGGTCAATTAGAGAGGTTGGTAACACCTCTGTGATAACATATTTAAGAAGAAAATCAAAACAAAGTGGGGGCACAGTTTTTTTTCTAGTTGGAGAAGAGGAAGAGGTGAGAACATGTCAGGGAAACAACATAGAGACACGGAGGTCAGTGGAGAAGGTGGGGGGGAGGTACTCTAGGTGCCGTAGCTGAGATTCCTCTGCAGGCCATGGTGATCCACAGGGGATGCAGAAATCCACCCACAGCCTGTAGGGGAGGTGCTCTCGCTGGAGAGGGTGGATGCCTGCAGGAGGCTGTGATACAGTGGAAGACCCAGTGAAGAGAGGGGGCTCCTGCTTCCAGGCTGGAGCAGCCTGTCCTTGGAGGACTGCATCCCGTGGAAGAGTGACCCACGCCACAGCAGTTATTGGAGGACTGTTTGCCTGTTGGAGAGACTCACATTGCGGCAGTTTTGGGAGGACTGCTGCTCATGAAAGTGGAACCACACTGGAAAAGTTCGTGAAGAACTGTCTCCCATGGGAAGGGACCCCAAGGGAAGCAGCAGAAGATCTCAGGTGACAAACTGACGAAAAACCCCCATGGCCTGTCCCCCTGCACTGTCAGTGTGAAGGAGGGAGGGGCTGGGGGAAGAAAAGGTGTTTTTAAGGTCTTCTTTTACTTCTCATTATCCTCCTCTGACTTTGTACCTCTAAGGCAAGCCTGTTTTGCCCTTAGAGTGTTTTCTACTGCTCCTTATCTCAGCATATAAACCCTTCATTAATTTTTTCTCTTCTCTGCCCAGCTGTGGCAGGGGAGGATAAGTGAGTGAGTTTTTGTGAGTGCCTGGCATTTGGCCAGTGTCAAACCATGACAGGCCTGTATTTGGATCAGTGTTATTTAATATCTTTATTGATGATATAAACAAAGGAATTGAATGCACCTTCAGCAAGTTTGAAGATGACACCAAGCTGAGTGGTGTGGTTGCCAGACCTGAAGGATGGAGTGCCATTCTGAGTCACCTGGACAAGTTTGAGAAGTGGGCCCATGGGAATTTCATGAGGTTTAACAAGACCAAGTGCAAGGTGCTGCACCTGGGTTGGGGCAACCCCTGCTGTCAGCACAGGCTGGGGGATGAGCAGGTCAAGAGCAGCCCTGCTGAGACAGACTGGGGGGTGCTGGTGGATGAAATATTGAATATGAGCTGACAACACACACTTGCAGCCCAGAAAGCCGAATGTGTCCTGGGCTGCATCAAAAGCAGTGTTGGCGCAGGGTGAGGGAGGTGATTGACCTGCTCTGCTCTGGTGAGGTCCCACCTGCAGTGCTGCATCCAGGCCTGGGGACCGCAGCGCAGGAAGGACATCAGCCTGTTGGAGCGAGTCCAGAGGAGGACCACCAGGATGATTAGATGGAAGAAGCACCTCTTCTGAGGAAAGGCTGAGAGAATTGAGATTGTTCAGTCTGGAGAAGAGAAGACTTCTGGTTGACCTAATTGGGGCCTTCAAATACCTGAAGGGAGCCTGCAAGAAAGATGGAGAAAGACTGTTTGGAAGAGCATGTAGTGACAGGACAAGGGAGAATGGCTTCAAAATGAGAGTAGGTTTAGATTAGGTGTTAGGAGGAAATTCTTCCCTGGTTAGTTTGGTGGGGCACTGCAACTACAAGTTGCCAAGAGAAATTGTCCCTGTCCCATCCCTGGAAGTGTTCAGGGCCACATTGGATGGGGCTCTGACCAGCCTGGTCTAGTGAAAGGTGTCCCTGCCCATGGCAGGGGAGTTGGAACTTTAAGGTCTCTTCCACCTCAGTCCATTCTATGATTCTGTGACTCCTAACTGTGCCTGTGGTTGAGTTAAATAGAGTTACTGTAGTAACTGCAGTACCTCTGACCGTAGTAGACACTGGACCAAATTCTTCTTATGTTGATTTCTGTTGTCTCCAATTGAAATGGAACTATATGGTCAATAGCAGCATGCCATTTGTTACAGATACAATTTCAGTCTAGGTTTATCTCTCCACTATGTCAGTGAAGACAAGCTCTGTAGCTTTGATGTTTCAAGTCATCATGTTGTGCTCATCAGGAAACTTGAAGTTATAATGCTCCAGGGCAAATCAAAATCAAACAGACCCATACCACACCTTTTTCCCAGAGAAACAACCCCCAATACAACCCCCCCTAAACTCTGCCTGTCCTATGAAGAATAAAGCCCAAGGTCAAAGATATTTTACAGTGCCTGTGGTTCTGCAGAATGTGGTGACTGCTGCTAATCAATGTTTGGGAAAATAGCATCTGTTATATTAGCCAACAAGAGGCAAGTTTTTTACGTCCTTAGAAATAAAGCAAGCATGTAGCCTTATGTCCAGAACAAAACAAAATTGCAAACAAATGGGGACATTTAGAAAATACCCACTAATAATAATGAGTGTAAGTATTCTAATAGAATTCTGTCCTTGGATCATAATGGAGAACAAACAGGAATATAAATGGAGGCATTAGAGAGAAAAAGGTATCAAAGGAGTTGTTTGAGAAAAATTAAAGAAATTCTTTTAGTCAAGAGATATTGGAGTGAGTAGTAAAGCTCTGGAAAGCTAGAGGTAAGTAAGATAAGTAAGAAACTTCAGCTTTGGAGTTCAAACTTCAACTTTGGAAATTTCACCTTCACAATCAGAAAACTTTCTCACCTTTGTTTACTCAGCCTGATTCCAGTATGTGGATGCTGAATAATGAAGATTTTCATTAGCAACCCTGTAACCTGAGCAAACTTTGTCCTTATTTGCCTGCAGACACCCCCGGCCAGCCTGTCCACAGACTCCTTGTATTTACAGCTGTGTGTCCACAAGAAGAGAACAGCATAGGCATAGCCTATAGATAAGGTTTTAGGTACAGCCCACCTGAGAAATCACCCATACTCTGAACACAGAAGGATTTTAACCTCATAAGGATAAAGAGAAAATCAGTGGTGCAATTGCAACTCCCACTCTTTTTTATTTATGCAAACTGCACTGTCTCTCAAAGTCATGAAATTTTCCAAAGGAACTTCACGTGTCTCACCACTTCAAGGCATAGGAAATGGAATATTCTTCAGCTTGAATGAGGCTGAAGGAAAAGGAAGCACTGTGAATCTGCTGTGGAAGGAAACAGTTGCCGTCAGAAAACTCAACTTTGATCTTGTTACCTTGTGATTTTCTGATCATCCTTTTCAGAGATGAGCTGTAGGATATTTTATTGGTCTCTTCCAACCTGGTGCTCAACTCTGCATCATCAGATAAATTGCTGTAGCTGCATCATTAGGGACACCATCAACACTTGCAGCTATGTTAGTAGCCAATTAATTGAACTCTTTGCAGAGTCTTCTGTTGTTGCTTCAGTCTGATGTGGAACAAGATTTGCATCTCTGCTCCAACAAGATTGATCTGGCAAAATGGTTACCTTGTTAAGATTCAGAACTTGCAGTTTTCATTAGTGAAAATAAAGAGAGAAACAAAGATTGCAGTTTTGACATCCAAATTAGAACTATGCTAATTTGGCTCTTCCCTGATGTCACTGACTTATTTTAGAGGTCCATTTTCAAGATAAATTATTAAAATTATAGAGATCATAACATTCTGAATGAGATTCCCTTTTATTGATTAACTTTAGAACTATATGCCAGATTTTTAATGTGGATATGTGCCAACCAGTGCAAATGTAGTAATGTTAGTGAGTCAAAACGGCCATTGACTAGTAATTTTTTCTGTATATGCTATGAAATGTAGCTTAGGAAGTTACTTTCAGTTATGTGGGCAAGTATTTTCTTCTGGCAACAAAGCTTGCTTCTGATTTTGATGTTACTTCCTTGTCAGACAGATTTAACACATTTGAGATTCAGGTTTAATGAAGTCTCATTTGTCCAGTTTACTACATGTTTTCACATCAGCCACTTAAGTCCTTTTTTCCTTGTTTGGCCCTAGCATCTCAGGGGAAATTTCTAAGAAGATTGTGGGTTGATGTGGGTAATCCAAAATGTTATTGTTTTCCATATCTATGTGTGCCCAAAATCGTTACTGTCTCTTCGGACCCTGTATCTGGAAAAGAGACGTGGGATCTCAGGGCAGGTGAGGGGTTACCTCAGTCACTTTAAAAGATGAAAGCACCAGAACTGAATTTTCTGTCTTGCCTGGTGGTCTTTGCTCAAAGAAGAGACTTCAGGTGTTTTTTTTTTTTTTTTTGTTCCTCCCTTGTGTTTTGGACTGCTTTGGGATGCATTCCACAGTGCCTGCCTTCAGGGACTGCCGCATTAGGGAGGACTGGGTGGCCCTGCTCCAGTCTTGAGTTGCTCCATTCCACATACAAGTCCGAGCCAAAGTGCAAAAAGCATCGAGTCTGAGAGCTCCATCCAACTTCTTCCATTGTCTCCTGCCGCAAGTTCTAGCCCCTTGATCTGGACAATCCCAGTCAGAGCTCCAGCTGCGGGAGAGATAAGCATGGGGGAAAGAAAGAAGATGCCATCTTTCCCTTGGTCTTTTGAGCCATGTGCTAGGCTGCAGAGCTCCATCTTGAGTGAGGAAGGGATTATCCCACCATTTTGAGTCTCTTTATTCCCATGAGGTTTGTACAATTAGCAGTTTTGTATCTAGTAATTGTTTACTGCTATGTTTGCCTGTTGCTCTTTTGCTTGTCAGTAAACTTATATCTTCAGTTGTATCTACTCATATTTGTTCCTCATTGGTGGAAAGAGATTGATTAATACCATAGGGGCAGGCAAAACATTTCAGAGTGTCTACCTTTTAAATTGTCTCAAACCAAGACATGGGTGCCAAATGTCATCTTGGGAAGGGGCTGAAGTCTCCTTGTCTTCAGCAAGACCAACGCAACATTCCAGTTGTTATACTCTGAGCAGACAAACCTTCTAAGCACCACCAAAAGTTTTAAACAGCTGTGAGCAGAGGAAAGAAGACTTTATACTTCAATGCACCAACCAATGTGTGTAGTAGGGGTAATGAAAGGAACATGGAAGAAAAGACATGTTTGGGGATGGCTGAACAATGCCAACCTTAAAAAGCATTATAAATACAGCAGAAAAGAAATTTTAGAGAGAAATACATGTGGATCTCTTTGTTATCTTTGCCAGCAGACATATATGTGAAAATTGTCAGTCTTTTATATGCTGATAAATTCATAAAAACCAATCCAACCAATATGTCAGATCTTAGTAATATGATACATCTAATTATAGATAAAATAATAGCATAATGAGATCCGTGCCAAAGGAAAAAAACCTGCTGTTTTAAAGAGAGGCTGCTTTGTTGTCTGAAGTTTTTTATGTGAGATTAATAGGCTCAGACACATCTCTCTGATAATTTTCATGTAATGTATTCACATTCAAAAAATGAAGCAAAACCATCTCTTTATTGCTAGTAATAAATGTTAGTGAAATTGTTTTAAGAATTGTCATTATATCAAACAAGTGTCCAAAGATTCATGAACTCTAATTTTTCCTTCCTTTCACTGAATAGCTCATAGTACATTTATGAAAGCAGACAGTAAAAGTGGCATAAATCATGTTGCACATTATTCTACTTGTCTGTGATCCACCCCAGCATAGATCTACACCCCTTTCTCTGTAGTGCCCTACCTGTAAACATAGTTTCTAGATCACTGTTTCTGGTAAAGGTGTGGGTGCCTGTGAATTAATAGAAACAGGAAGCATTTTTGGAAACCAGGAAAGTGACATTGAACTAGATGTGCAAGCTGAGATAATGGGCCGAGTGGTTTTTGTGCCAGTCTGAAAACACACAGTTTTTATATTGAAGAAATGCAGAGAAAGATCTGGCAGTGACCCACCACTACATGTGAAATCACAGATGAATTTTAAAAATAATTTCCCTATATCCAAAACTTAAATTGAAGTAAATTACTTCCTTGAGATAAATTAAATAAAGGTTTTCCCTGTGTAAGATGACTTGGAGGAGAGGATTGTAAGATTTCTTTTATTCACAGGTTTTCCAGCACTTAACAGGTGCTATTGGGAAAGCCATTGTTCTTCCCAAGGTTTTAGTTTATCCATATTAGGAGATTTGTTTACCTTTCAGAACACTGGATTCTGAAAAGCATGATAGATATTTTGCAGTTTGTTCTTGTCTTCTTAAGCTGAGTTTCTAAGGAAAAAGGTGCAAAATCATCACAATTATAAGAATATACCATAAGAAATTCTTCAATCAGAAGAACAGAGAGCAAAGTAATGGTATTGAGAGTGTTTTAAAAAAACCTGATGCACTGGTTTTAGTTCCTTGCAGTTCTCTTTCCTCAGTACAGGAAAAAGACCACAGCCTCTTAAGTATTTCCTCATTCACATAGCAATTGACCACAATGAGACCAGACTTGACTGGATGATTTAATTCAGTGTGTTTATGGCAAACCTCACTCTTATTATGGTTTTCATTAATTTTGCCATCAGTACTTGACTCAACAGCATACACATGGAAAAAAATGAAGGCAGGTTATTTAAAATCCCTTTTCCTTCCTTTTTTTTTTTTTTTTTAAATCAATGGTTTAACAGATTATTCCTTTAGACAATTATTAGCTGTTGCAAACTGATAAGGGGCAACTTAAGGAGGAAATAGTGTTGGAAGGTTTAGACAGTATTATTTAAAGTACTTTGAAGGATGTATGACCTAAGTTTAACCACTTGCTCACATCTCTATATTCTGGCTTTTCATTATATGTGACAAGATTTATAGACCCTGTCTGCTGCCATTAGACTCTGGAGCACTGTTTTACCAGCTATAACACAAACAGCATATTGATGACTTTTATCTTTGGGGTTTTTTTCCTTTATAGTCTGTTATTTTGTAGTTCAAAATCCTACAAAGAAAAGTAAAATTGATATCACTAGGGCCTCGCTCAGCAACCACCACCTCAAATCCAGGGAAAACTCAATGTACCTCATTGTGATTTATATCTGCTATTTTCCATCTGTTGTACTTTTTCCTGAAAAGAAATGCCTTTCTGAAACACAAGTGCCTCAGATAATATGCAGTAATTTTTTGCTTTACTAATTGAGAGACTCAATAAGTATTCCTTCATCACAGGTTTAGCTTTTCTTCTTTTAGCACATATGGCCAAACATTTTTGTTATTCATGACACCCTTCCTGGTTGTTTTCTGTGTTTGCTACCTTTTCAGTTCCAGTGTTTCCTACTCTTTCAAGGCTCAAGCCCAGCAATTTTTAAAGATAAAATGCACACTTTCACATGTGAAATGTAATTTTTTTTCTATAACTATGCTGTCATCATAGCTACAACACAGATGATATCTAAGAGGGGGAAGGAAGAAAAAACATGCACCAGCTATTTAGCCACCATTATCAAGGGATGAGTAGGCAAATCAAGGAGCTTTTGAAAGTGAAAATGTCTCTGCTTTGGTCTGCAGGTGAACTTTGAGCCCTGAGTATTCTGCGTGTCTTTTTCTTGAGTCAGTGAGATGAGGTGGAAAATTCAAGCTGTTTGAAAGTTGGACAAGAAAAGTTTATTCCGAGGTAAGAGAACTGTATCAACAGGAAAAGCAGTTCAATCAGAGGAGATGACTTAGCTCTTTGACTTTGACCAAGTTACCCCCTGTAACAAAGTGAAGTCAGTTCTAAATGGTAAGGCAATAGAGCAACTAAAATCTAGGTTGTTTGTTTTTTTTTTTTTCACGGGGCTGTGAAGAGAAAGCCCAAATATATTTGCTGAGACAACAAACAAGTTTTTGTGTCTGATGGGTGGTGATTGTGTGGGGATTTGTGTTTTTGTGAAGAAATCTTTACATATGTCCTTGTAAGAAATGCAAAAACTCTATTTGGGTATTTGGCACAAAATTTATGTTTTTCTCCTTGCTTCTTCAAATTCCACAATCTAGTGATGACCAGCCACTCCTGAATGCTACTTACTATCTAGCTAAAGTCTACTTTAGTTAGAAGATGTAATTAAAATACTTTCAGTGATGGGGCTCTGCTTTGGGAATAAGTCTGACTCCAAGTGTATACAAATGCTTTCAAAAGTTAGAGTATTTGTCCTTGGAATTTCATCTGCCAGCCATTAGCACACTGCACAAATAGGATCCTCCAGTATATATATATAAAATGCTTTTAAAACATATAATCTGAAAGTCAGTAGTGCCCCATCTTTGATTCTTGTTCTGTGGCTTCATACATATTTTACAGAACTGTTTTCCTTGAAATCCCTTTGTTTTCAGTAGAACTTTTTTCTGCTTTCAGTTTCAAACCAGTTTTTATCCCAGCTGAGGCATATATTTTCCAATGGTTTCAAGTTAACTGTGATTTTCATATCTTCCAAAACTACTCAATCTTTGTATATAGTTTCTTCCCTAATTAAACCTTTTGGTTAACTTCCTATTAACTTCCTATTAACATCCTTCTGATGTTCTGAATTTACTTGAGAAAATATTGGCCTGCCAACTTCTTTTGATTTTTCTACAGATCTTTCTAAGCTACCAAAAAAATTTCTGAAGAAATCTTCTAGTTCTTCCTGACTTCTTTACAGTTTCATGGAAATTCATGTTTTGCATAAATTGTGCATGTTTTATGCCTTGAAGGTTGTCCACCTGTATTTTAGGCTGTGGTTGGTTGCTGGTTTGCTTATTATTACAGATATTGAGAAGTTTTTTCATAATTTCTTAGCAAGCTGCTTGTTGCTCAATGAGGACCTTTCTCTTCTCTCTAAAGATTACACTTTTGCAAGTACATTCTTCTCTATCAAAATGGCAGAACAACAGACATAAATCTCAGAGATGGGGATTTATGTGCAGTTGAAAATGAAAAATTCAGTGCATTCTTTTCTGACATTGGTGTTAGTACAACTATTCCTGTTTACAACAATCTGGCAGTCTCTCAGTTCAAAACCTACTGAAAAGCTGATCTCAAATAAGGCTTTGTGTACCAGTTCTGTCAACAGAGAAGAACCTTTCTCAAACTAATACTGATAAACTAAAAATAGAAAAAGGTAAATAGATGAGGCTTAAAGTAGAAGAGATAAGCAATTTTAGCATATATTGCAAATAAATCTTTGCTGAAGGGAAAGGTTGGTCTTGGTGAGGGCTGAGTGGTAACAGAAGGAGGTTAAATCAGACCACTTTCAAAAATCTTGTTATTTAATTTTTCTTATGTAGACTTTAAAATCTTTGCTGTGAGGATCCACCATACTGTTTAAGTATTAAGTGCAGTGTTGGTGGTACACACATCGCTGCACTTTATGGGCCATTCACTGTTAGTTGAAAAGTAGTGCTTTTGGATGAGATGCAACCTTACCCAGTGCAATAAGCAGGAAAGCTATATATAACTACTAATTCAGTCAGTATCTTTTTCAACTGTGAAATGGCTATTTCATCAAATAGTACTTCTGATAAATCAAGACTGGATGGCTTCACAATGAGTCGTCATATGTGCAGTATTCCTGGATGCTACTCGTTACCAAGCAGAAATACAAAAGGTGAAATATGTGGTTAAATAGACTGAAAATAAGATTAAATTTGGGATTTTAGAAAAGACTGTATAAACGTTCTTATGGTAGACATTTATAACAATGAGAGTGGTGAAACACAGGAATAAGTTTCCCGAAGAGTTGGGAGATGTCTCATCCCTTGAAACATGAGGTTGGGTGGGGCTGTGGCAGCCTCGTCTAGCAGATGTCCCTGCTCATGGCAGAGTGAGCGTTGGACTAGACGACCTTTAAAGGTCTCTTCCAACTCAAACCCTTTTATAATTCCATGATTCTATGGTATTAATTTTGGTATTATTAAAGTACAGGTAATTATTCTTAAAGATGAATATTTGCAATAAAGCCATAGTTTAATGGTAACATTTCTGTATGAGTAAACAACATTCCACATGATTTTTGCCAAGACTAAATAATAAAAATCATTAATGGTGCATTTCAGACTTCACATCATTCTTATGAAGCTATAACATTTTTTTATCCTTTACATTTTATTAGTTTTGGATGTAGACACTAAGAAGTAAAGGAATTCTACCATTTCACCACTTTTAACTAGTTGCTTACTGTTATGAGTCCTTTGTGTATTTAATGTGGGTGACAGTTGCAATGTCTTAAGGTGGATTGTCGAAAGGAATATGTGCTTTTACCTGCCTTAAAAAAACTGCAAATGAACCTACAAATAGATAAGTGTAAGCAACAAAAAAACCAGGTGGGAGTTTAATGGGCCATTAAAATAAACCTTTCCAAAGCTGGTCCCAAACCCAGCTACAAGAAACAGATGCAAGCTCCAGTGATTCACGAATGATAAGCACCATACCATTTAGCAACCACATTAAATATACATAAGGTTGTTCCTCTGGCAAAAGCTCCTAACAGACTTTTCTAGTTTCTTATGGGAGACAGCAATGATAGCAAAGCAGAAGGTAGAAAAAGGGCTTTGTTCCCTTTATTGATGTTACATATTTGTGAATAAAGTGTGTTTTTCTGTTCCTGTCCAAGGCTATGGAGTTAAGTGAGCAATAAATGGAGACATCTAAAAAGGCAACCATCTTTTTTCTTGACACAGGTAAAATTAAATTTTATGATGAATTTAGCCACATGAACTTTGTAACCACAAGAAAACTGGAAGAGCAAAGGACAAATAGAAAAGGAAGTACTTTTGGAGCAATCTACTAGTTTCTATGTATGTTTTCCATTTCTTTCCACACAACTGTGCCATGGTTCAGAATCCCAGTTATGCCTGTTGTCCTCACCTTTGGATACAGGATACAAAGTCTAATATTGTCTGTACTTATTAGAATCATCAGCTGGAACATACAATCAAGAATTCAGAAAATAGTAGGGTTGGAAGGGACTTTTAAAGATAATCTACCCCCCCTGCCATGGGCAGGGACATATTCAGCTAGATCAGATTGATCAAAGCCATGTCCAAGACTGCACCTTGATTGCAGGTTCCTGGGACATGTAGTATGTATGAATCCTCACATAAATTGTGTCTACAATGTGTCAGAAGAACTTATTCCACACTGTGAGCCACTAAGCTGATCTAGTTAAATTATGTCTAAAAGGCAGAGAAGAAAAAGTAGCAGATTTTTTATTCTAATGATCTTTAAACCTGAGTTTAACCTGCTAACTTCAAAATAAAGCCCAAATGTCTCATGTCCACTTCAATTTTAACGAAGTTTATTTAGCTAAAGATCACATAGTTTTTCCCTTCTTTTTAATGACTCTACTATAATACTCCTAGCCTACACTGTAGGTGTTCTAGCTTTTAAATATTTATGAAAATAATACCAGCTGATCTGCTTTGTATTATGACAGGCATAATAGCTTGTACTCATTACCATAAATATATGCATAAAACTCTTTGGGTTGAAAAAAGTTCTGGATGATAAATAGGTTTTTCAAATCTATTCAAAAGCCACATAGATCCATTTGAAATACTGAAATTTTAGAAGGGCATTTCATCTACTGTGTATAATGGAAATACTATAAAAGATGAAAAGAAACATTAAATATAAAGGAGTCTGTGAAAAAATTTACTGAAATCATAGGAACACAGTAGTATGAGGTAAAAACAAGGATGCTACTGAAAGAAAATGTTGTGTAGACATGGTAAGGGAATATATCTAACGTTGTTCACATTTCATTTCTTTTAATCATTTTGTTAGTTTAATCATGGGGATGAATAAAGATCGGGGAAGAAGAAATATTGAAAATCTACAAGTGCCATATATCACAATATATTTAAAAGAGAAATAATTCTCACTTCTGTGTAAAATGCCAAAGGCTACAGAAGAAGACCATTACACATTAAAACTTTTGACAGCTATGCCATGGAATAATTTCCAGGCAGGATATTTCAAAACTTTTGAAGGTTAGCTTGATAGTGCTCAGTTGGATTATTTCTCTGCTCATGAACACAAATTTTCACACTCAAGGTGAGATCCTGTGAGCAATTTGGCAATCAAATTAACCTAAAACAAGTTACAGTCCTCAGATCTTCCGTTCAACTGATGTGTGAACTTGGAGTGCTAAAATAATATTTCCATACCTCTTCTGGCATATTTTCTAGGGACCTGGGGTTTTCACCTGTTTTCCTGGAACTACCAGTTTGGAGAAAACCCATTTTGACAGAGCTGAGAATTTTTCTGTCACTGAAGCTATGGACATAAATGGCTAGCACCTTTAAAGTAATTGATCCTTTAATTGTTCTTAAATCTCATGAGAAGCTTGTAATACAGATAACCCTGCAGGATCAGGTGTATTAGAAAATGCAGATGTACTTCTGTATTTTGCAATCACTAGTTATGTTTTTTTAGGGCAGGTCATGCATTGTCAAGTCTGCTTTTTCTTTGACAGACTGACTTACTTTAATTTTTTTTTTTAACATGATGTAGAAAATGTAGGAGACACTTCTTGCACATACTAATAGCCTACCACTTAAATGGGGCTGGACCAGAGTGATTAACAGTCCCTTCCCCACGTATGTCACAGAATTGCAGCATCACAGAAGGTTGAGATTGGAAGGGAAGTCTGGAGGTCATGCAGTCCAACCTGCTTGTCAAGCAGGGCCACCTAGAGCTGGTTATCCAGTACTGTGTCCACATGGCTTTTGAATATCTCCAAGGACAGAGATGTCACCATCTCCCTGGGCAGTATGTGCCAGTGGTCAGTCACACAGTAAAAAAAGTGTTTCCTGATGTTCAGAGGGAACCTGCTGTGTTTCAGTTTGTGTCCATTGACTCTAGTCCTGTCAGTGGGCACCACTGGAAGAGCCTGGTGCCCTCTTGTTTGCACCTCCCTTCAGGTATTTATAGGCATTGATAAGATACCCCTGGAGCCTCCTCTTCTCAAGGCTGAACAGTCCCAGGTCTCTCTGCCTTTCCTGACAGTCCCTTAACCATCTGTGTGGTCCTTCACTGGATTCTCTTCCGTACATTCATAGCTCTCCTGTACTGTGGAGCCCAGGACTGGACACAGGACACTGGACACATCTCCCGATGAGACCTCACCAGTGCTGAGAAGAGGGAAAGGATCACCTCCGTTGAACTAGTGACAGAAGTTTTTCCAGTGCATTCCAGGATAGTGTTAGCCACCTTTCCCCTAAGGCCATGTCACTGGCTTATGGACAACTTGGTGTCCAACAGGACTCCCAGGTCCATTCCTGCCAAGCTGCTTTCCAGCAGGGGAGACTCCAGCATATACTGTTTGTGAAATGGTACATGAAAGCTCTGTACCATCAGGGATGGTACTTGAGTTACCTACATCCTCAGTAAGTCTACCATCACTTTTTGGATTAATTCTTCTACTTCTCTTCATCAGGTCCTCGGAAAAATTCCCCTGGTGCTCTTGCAGATAAAAACCCCAAAATCTGCAGGTGAGAATTTTGCTTAGTTAATAGGGCATTTCTCTTCAATGTTTCCTTGTCAGGTAAATCTGTCTTTGGACACAAATCCCTGCAAGCACCTTGCTAAGTGCAGGGGCGAATCTCAACAAAGAAGTCCATCAGTCACAAATATACCTTGAATGCAAAGGCCCAAAACTTACAGACTAGGCATAAAACCCTATAGAGCTTTCTCCACAGAGTTGATGGAAAATATCCAGTAATAACCTCTGGATTCAGCCTTGTAGGATAAGTTACCACTGAAATCAGGGGAATTTTTCTTAGGCAGTGCAATGAGCAGAGCTGGCCACCATGAGGCTATTCATCACTGGACACTGATGAGCAGCACCTGGGGCTAAAGGAAGTGGAAGTTTCCTGTCAGCTTTCAGCTTTGGTGAATTTGGTGCGAGGCCAAGAGAGTTTGTTAGTGCTGGGAAAAAATGTAAAATGCACTTGCAAAAATAAACACAAATTTTACCACTGCAGTGGTAGTTGGAAATTCATAGAGATTTTTTTATTTTAATGTTAGTATTGATTTTCCTTCCCTAAAATCCTTTGGAAGCTCTTTAGGAAATCCTTTGGAAAACTGCATTTACCCTTTAGCATCCCCTGATACCTTTTCAGTAATCTTGCAGTGACCTTTCTCCCACTTAATTGGAATACTTAAACTGTCCAGACTACCCGGTGACTTGCTAAACAGGATTAGGAAAAGAAAAATAGCATTTAACCTTGTTTAGAAAAGTGAGATATATTTCAGACAATGGGATAAGACACTATCTGTAATGAATGTAGTCAGGCTTGCACTACTGAGTCTAGAGTTAAAAACACTGGTAAGCTCTCCTTAGAGTAATGCCTGTCTCTGCTTTAAAGTGCTATCAGAGCTGAGGAGAGGAAGCTTTCTCAGGGATTAACTGCTAAAGTGCTACAAAATTGGCTTCACTAAATATAAAATTTATTTTTTAGGCAAGCAGATCTATATTTAAACTGCTGTATTTTTTACAATTTTTGCAAACAAAAGTAGTGAGAAAAATGTCTACTTTTAACTAAAATATAAGTATTGTTTTTATTTCCTCCTGAGTCCTATCCAACCAGAGATTTTCCATATTCAATGAGATTTTTAATTTCACCTCTAGGTTTTTAAAGCAATAACCTAATTTTCAAATATAAACTTGACTGGTAAGCAAACAGATTGTAAAGTAAATAAATGATAACACAAAGGAAGACTGTGTGAAATGTATGAGATGTACTGTTAATAATATCATCACCTGACTTGACTAGATAACTCTCAACTTGTCTCACAGGGAAAATGTAAAATATTTTCTGTCTTTTTTTTTGAAAAAAGGAAAGAATCCTGCTTCTCATTTACAAACACACGCACTCATGCACACACACAGGTATACACACATATACTGGAATCCCTGTAATATTTGGGATTGTTCTCATGGCTCGTACTTTTGCATCAGTTTAGAAAATTTTGTTTCCCCCAATAATTAATTAGAACAGTAACACTTGTCATTTAAAATTCCTTTTGAGTACATGATATCTCTTTCACACCTTCATGCACACAAACACATGCACAGTGTGTAGGCAGGAAGAAAGAAGGGAACAAGAAAATAATTAACTTGCTTTACTAAGCTGAATTTCCAGTTCATCTATATATAGTAGCAGTGAGGCATAAGCTAAATAGCATTATGCAGGCTTATGCAAATTGTTTAGGATGAAAGGGGAGCACAGGTGATAAAAAAATAAATATAGCATTGAAGTCCACCACAAATCTGTCTTAATGTTGAGCAAGGCTCTGACTAAAGGAATAGTAAACACACCACAACATAAAGTTGTCTTTTTACTTTTAACATCCAGCAGTTGTTACCTTAAAGAGGAGGGTAGCTCCATCTTGAGAAATTCAAAATAGATCCAGTAACATATGTCCTGTTAATTTGACCTAATTAGTTGCTGCTAGTTGCAGGATTTACATGAAGAATCTCATTACATAGATTAGAAATAAAATAGGGGGAATCTTGGCCCTTGGTGGAGATCAGCTGGAACAGCAGTTTAATGTCTGATACATGCTGTTTCTGGGTACTCTGTTCTTTGCAAGGGAGTGTTAGAGGAGGTGAATCTCTAATAAGTATCTTCCGTGACTTAGCCTTCTGTAACAAGCTTATCTTTCTATTTGAAAAGCATCATAAGGGTTTTTTTTTTTAATTCCACTGGATATGGGGATGGTTTCCTTAGGTTTATAAACAAGAGCAAAGGGCTATATCTGTATTTCATTCAGTGATGAAGTATGAGTATTAACTGGCAGATAACACTCTGGTTGTCTGTAGTATGTCTTGAAACTATTGTTAGCTTTATAGTAATCATCAGAGAACACAAAAATAAGTATACAGGAGCAATTGCTTCCTCCAGTAGGAACTGACTACAAATTTATTTATTTCTGTTGTTAATAGTAAAATTCATACTGTCAGTGTACTTTTCACTCTTTGACAGGAGGCTCTGCAAATGAAAATATGCAGGCTTTTAGAACACTTAATCAAGAAAAACTCCCAAATGAACCTAGTGTGAAGTTCTGCCCAAATCAGAAGTCCAGAAGGGAGCCTCATGTCTGGCACTCGAGGCAGCTGTTTACAGAACTTCTAATGAGTGAACTGTGATGGAAAGTCATAGCAGAGCACATTCTGAATATTACCAATAGTCAAAACTTGACATAATGAAAATATACAGGGGATTTTCAAAATATTGAGCAACTGATAGACTTCATTAAAAGAAAAATAAAGAAATAGAAAAGAATACATTATTTGTCTACTGAGCTTTCAGTTCATAAATTATAATACCATGCTTTAGCATAAGTGATTCAAGAATACGTGTGCTGCATAACCTAGAGTTAAGTAAAATAGGAGAACATATCTGCTGAATATGAATGACTATTTAATATATATATTTTTTAAATGGATGTATCAGAAATATGGCTAGGAATGAAATGTGTATTATAAACAGCTATAATTTCTGTCTTTATATTTGCAAATGTCTTGTCTTTTTCTTTCAAGAGATTAGGGGATTACACTAACCAAAATGTTTGTCCTTATACACATTTTGAAAAACAGCTATACTACATTTCTTTAGGCAAACAAGAATACTATAGGCTCTGAACAGAGCCATGCTTTTACTTTAGACAACAGCAGTATTAATATAAGGAGAAACAGAAGCCTTCCTTGGGAAATAAGCACAGTTATAATACCATGGCTAATATAGCTGCAGTATGTATCAAAACTTCCTTTGATTTCATGGAACAGGATCAGATTCATGTGATGTTTTTAAGCACTGCCAGCACCCTGATGCTAGCCATTTGCAGAACTCCTAAAACGAGAATGGAACATTTGACCTTGGTCTGAATTTTACTGAGTTTGTTTTATAGCTAAAGGACTTTTAAGAATGCTTTGGTCAATCAGATCACCTGCATAACAGAAATTTACACCAAATCTGCTAACTGGTTTGGGAAATCTTAATTGTTCTACTGCAGAGACAAGTACTAAGATGCTGGGGAAGACAGTTCAGTTTTGTTTTCTTCTCTTGGTTTTTCTGAAAGGATTTGCAAAAGGAAGTCTGTGGAAATGCAAAACCATTTGTATTTTGGCTGAGAACTTACCCAGCTTCATGTAATTTTGGGGGTTGGGTTTTGGTTTTGGGGTTTTTTTAATATATTGACTGTGAAGTTGGCTCAGAAAAAGTCTGTTAACCAAGCTGACTGGGGAAGATAAAATAAGAGCCTTAATGGAGGACACAATCCGTCACAACTGTTTAGGTGATTTCTTAGCCTAGGATGGGAATGTGATTCTGAAGATAACCAATATATTGAAAGATCCACCTTACTGAAAGGAAACCAGGGAAAAGGTTGTTAGCTGCTGAAGGCTAACATGATATTTCTAATCTCCAGACTGCAGTTCAAAGATACCAAGCTGTCTCCAGACCTGGTTACTGCAGAAACATGTAAATATAGTATGAAGCCTGAGCTGGCAAGCTCTGATACAAGTGTCATGGGCTGGCAACATGGGTTTCAGTAACTGAGCTGTTGCCTTTCTGCACGGAGTTCCATGGCTCCGTGAGGGTACCAGAACGTTCACAGCCAACTGAGAGTAGCTTCACTATGCCATCTTGCACACTATTCTCTGTTGAAGAAGAGTATGCTCTAGCTTACACATCTAAAATGGAGTAACAAAAGCAGATGCTGCAAGTGCTGTGTAGGTTTTGCAGCTGGTTTGTGATTTCTTGTTTTGCTGATGTTTTTTAATCAATATATATCACTGTTGTACGCCCCTTGGCAAAGTGCACAGAAGATTGTTTTGAAGAAGCACTGAAACCTTTCCTAAGTCATTTCCATGCTCCTCCCATCCACAGGCTCATGAAGGAAAAATCCTGACGTTTCTCTGAGGTAACAGGGCAGATAAAGTAGGAAGTGGTAAGACAGAAGCATGGCCAGATGGGGTGTGGTATTTAGGAAAGTTCCTGATAACTGTGTCTTACTAGAGAACATAACAGAAACAGAGAATGAGTTCCTCATAAAAATGCATCAACCTTCTTTCCTGAAATTTTGCTTATATATTAGTCGTTAGATGGCTCTAACTTTAGATGAAGAATGAATAAATCAGAGTTGATACAGTATCGATGGAGAAAATGAATGACTGGTGAAAAGCTGGAATGATCTGGCTGACCTGCTATGCGTCCATTTTGGCTGGGAAGCACATTGCTTGCTCACTGAAGAGATTCATTAGTATTAATATAGAAGTTCAGTAGGTCACAGAAGTCTCATGCTGTCCTGGAAGGCTTAAAATAGAAGAGAGAGGTAAAGGATTAAGATGCTCTTAATGTGGGTACTTTCTGCTCAGCAGAGGTCTGGAGAAAACCCATCCCCTTTCTCTGCTGGCAAATTAGCCACTTTAGCCATATTATTTTTTGGTCAAATGTCCTAATTGCTTCAGCAGCAGTCTTGTCTGACAAGTGACTTGAGGTCAAGGCCGTAATGTAATTTTGTTCTCTTCTGATTTTTTTTTCTCTCCAATAGATTAGACAATTAGATAGAATTCTATACAGATAGAATAATGATTAAAATAATCTGAGTGAAAAAACACTGTGCAGTCTAATGGAAACAGAGTGAACAAAACTGCTGTTGTTAGACCTGAGCAGAAGCTAAAGCACAGGTTTGTCACTGAGTGATTAGTATTACAGCCTAAATTTACCCTTGAAGGACTCATCTCTGTTGTCTTAAAACTGGTTCTTGTATGAAGAAGCACAAAGAAAAAGATAAAACCAAAAAGGGATTTTGGAGCAGGCTAGAGCCAATGTCTCCTGATGACTGAACTTGTAGGTGTTGTAAGGTTTTCACTTACTGTAGGTGGGTAAAGTTTACTTCAGCTCTGTAGTAGAAGTGCTCTCGTTAGGTGAATTCAAACTTGGATATAAGGTTGTTTAACTGTGGAAGTGGTATGTATCAGAACAGTCTCTTTCATTTCTTCTCCATCAGAATGCCGAATGAAATACTCCATCCATCAGTAACATAAACCAAACTTTAAAATCACAACGAATTTTAAGGAATAGTCTTTATAATGCTTATGATATCTGTTCAGACAATTTTTCAGCAGCCTCTCAGAAATCTGTTCTACATTTCTTGAATTAAGACTGTGAATGGAGTCCCCAGATTGATTTCAAATTAAATCTGTGCATTTTTTGGAAAAAACATACTTTCACTTTTTCAAATCTTTCCTAAAAATCTAGAAAAGGTTGGGAATCTATTTCAGAGATGGAAATGAGAGGAGGAAAACACTGTTGAATTTTTATATTTAAACCTGGCCATTCCTACCATTTTGTGCTGGACCTTTTCTGTCCTGCCCTTTTCTATCCTGCCTATCACTGCTTTTCTCTCGCTAGATAGATTTCTGTGGTGGCATTAACAAGCTGTGCCTGCTAGAATGAGTCTGCAGAAATTTCTCAATAGCTTTATGCAGAGTCTTTAGTCTTACTGTCAGAGACAGCGAGAAGGAAAAGAGATTTCTATCCCTATCTCAGGTGATAGAGCATGGCATTCTGTTACAGGTAAGCAATACTAAATATGGATAAAAGATGAAAATCCTTGCAACCCTTACTCAGACAGAAATTACCACAATAAAAAAAATTCTATCGATGCAAAACTTTCATTATGCTTAGTTCTAAAATTGCCCTGAATCTGAAGAGCTCTAGCTTTATGAAAGGTATTGCTTTTTATGATGATCTCCACCCAATGCATCAGGCAGTGAATGCTTGAAACTGTTATAGAAGATGAGATAATAGATAAGCAAGTACTGAGTTCAGTAAAGTAAAACAAGATTACAGTGAAAAATAATTATTGAATGGGGAATCGACAAGCGCAAAGTAAATAAAAATAGATTAGGGGACTGAGTAGCTCTTTAATTTGAGATTATGCTCCAAGTAAAAAGTAGTGAGACTTGTGCTTAGTGTAACCTAGATCCATGAAGAGCCTGACTCTCCATAAAAATGGTTTTTCACTTCCAGTGACTCAAACAACTAAGACAGTTTGCCTCTTAGAAAAAAAAAATGTAAAAATAGATAGGTTTTGCAGTTCTGAAGATGATAAAGCTGGGCTCTAATCACTCTTTCCTGTCAATACTACATTCATTCCCAGAGTAGTCTCTGATTACAAATGAAAGGGCATTCAGTAGAAAGAACTCACTTGCTTCTGGCCAACATCCAGAATTTTGAGGGCAGTAACTACCAAAACAAACCTCATATCTTTCTTAGAAATGAGCCAGAAGTGCACTACAGTCCACAAAATGTTGTTTATAGCTCAAAAAACCCCAAGAAGACTACTGCAGCAGATACATCAGAAAATATGGTCCTGTGTCAAGTGCATTCCAGCAGTTTTTATAGCTGGTTATTTGCTTTAATAACATGCTTCCCTCACACAAACACTTTGAGGTTTCCTCTTTGTATCTGTGACATCAGGTGCTAAAAACTGGGCTCTTCACTATGGAGAGTATGGTGAAGTATCATGGTGAAGTATTTGCCCTGTGATGCGAAACAGTGTCTAAAGGATGGCAGAGTTTCATTAATCACCGTGTGGCATTTCCATACTCCTACAGTGTCTAAGGAAGATGAAGCTTCAACAGTTCACTGCTTCCCCTTGACCTAGCAAGAATGAAGATGTATAGGTTTCGTATGCATCATCTTCCTCTGCTTTATGTATGCACTAACTAACCCAACCTGAGGCTGTAAGAAGAATGAAAATAATCTGAACCACAGGGTGCCTTGTGGTAGGGAATTACTCAGCAGCAAGGTGAGAGCTAGAAGAAAGAAATGATAACTGCTAGCGTGACAGCTCTTTCAGTCAATAGTTCCTAGGGCTGGGCAACTAGGTGCCACCTCTTATGCTTTGTGAGATGAGAAATACTAGTTTATCCCTCGGGATATATGAGCTCAGAATAAAGCTGAGGACAGGTGAGAACAGTGTGTTTGTGTAATATACGTGTGACTGAAGTGAATTTATGCGCCAAAGTGAATAAAGAGATTAATTTTGTTGAGCTTTTCAAACATACTAGAGGTACCACAAAACAAAGGAAGCCTTTTTTTGTTTGTGTGTCAGATTTAACTTCATTTCAGCTAAACATTTCTTCCTGTTTCCAGTGCTCATGCCAGCAAATCCAGCCGCTTTACTTTCTTCTGGAAGGAAGTTACAGAAGTCTAAATATCAGCTGTATTTACAGTTCTGCAGTGTTTGAGGGTTTAAGTCACAGTCTAGGAAACAACCATGAGTTGCATCCTGTGAACACACAGCTAGTAACAGTCATTGTCTCAAGTGTGGAATATTTTGAATCTGTAATACACAAACTCTAGAAAGGTTGATTAATTCTCTTTTCCTGATGAGGTCTGTTCAGATTGAAAAGAATGACTGCATACTGAGTCTGTAGGGCATGGACTACCTGCAAATAATAAAATATTGATTTAAAAATATGTTGCCTTAGATTACATATCAGAGAATTTTTAATGCTACTTTACTATCCAGAAGTGAAGTACCAACATCATTCACAGCCATCACAAATCTTAAAGAATTCCTGCCTGCTGTTGAACTTGACACTCCTTAGTCCAAATCTGGAACCAGAATCTGACATCCCTGACACATAAATCAGTAATTAGGTCTTCAACCCACCCATGATAGTAGGATTCTGCTTTGATTCTGAAAAGCATCCCTACCCTGCCTTTGAAAAGCCAAATGCTAATAACCTTAGTCTTCTATTTTGACATTTTCCTAGACATGAATCTTACTAATGGTTGATCCAAACCTAAAAGAAACACTGGAATCCTTTCCCTAGGCTTTGGTGAGTTTGGAACCAGTCTCATAATCCCAAAATTAGATGCAATGGTTACAAAAAAGCATATTGCAGTGTATTCTTTTGTGGTAACTTGGTAATAGTGA
This sequence comes from Vireo altiloquus, assembly GCA_013396875.1. Taxonomy (NCBI): domain Eukaryota; kingdom Metazoa; phylum Chordata; class Aves; order Passeriformes; family Vireonidae; genus Vireo; species Vireo altiloquus. Next base: position 306,040 of record VZRF01006735.1, on the reverse strand, counting down.
TATGTGATAGCACCGTTATAAGTAGAACTAGAGGATTTTTTCTAAAACAACACATCCAAGTTCTTGATGAGGCACCAAGTACAATTTTGAGTGGGATGATATTTAAATCCTCTCACAAGAGTAATCCTCCACATCCAGTGACTGATTTGTACTCCCAGACAGGCAGAAGTGTCCACAGAAATGTGTTTTCTTGAAAATTTTGTCATTCACTACACTTTCTCCAACTGCTTCAGAGCTAGGAGGCAAAACAAGTTACACCATAATGTTTCTTCAGTCAAGATACTACTTTATTTCTGAAAGGAAGCAGGATTCATCCATATAAACATATATATAAATTTACATATTTACAAACGTGTTTATATTTACATGTATTTCTATGTCTTTATATGTAGGTTTTGCATTTATACACACACACACACGTATATGTGTGCGTGTATAAATGTGTGTATCTCTATCTATATACACCTATATGTATACCTATACTTGTCTGTACGTATATATATATATATGAATAGCTGCTGGGGCAGGCGGGCAGCAGGGGGCTGCCAGCCATGTGCCAATGCCGTGTGCACCCGGAGGGCGGGCAGGGGGAACGCGGGGCGCTCTGCAGAGGCGGCTTGTCCCCCCCGCCGCTCCCCAGTCGCGGATCCCCGGTGGGAACGTGTCCGGATTCCCAAGCGATCGGCGCGCAGGCGCCTCTCAATCCCCAGCTCCGGTGAGATGCTCTTGGACCTGGGAAGGGGAGCGCCCTGCCATTCCCTGCCTCCTGCTTTCTCTCCGGCCCCTCTGCTGCACTTTTTGTCTAGACTCCTGTCTCGGATTAATTTTTTTTTTCCCCCTAGTCGCTATTTTATATCGTAATGTTGCTCACCTCACAGGAGCCCATTTGCTTTCCTCCGTAGCTCCTGCTCCTCCAAATAGCGTTATTTGAAAGGAGACACGCCTGTTGATTATCCCCGTCTCCCCTTCTCTGAGCTCCCACCNGACCCGCGCCCGGAGCGGCGGAGGCTGCTGGCGAGCGAGCGGCCGCGGCTCCTGCGCGCAGCCCCCCTCTCTTTTATGAGCAGCGAGGCGGCAAAGCGGCAGCGGGAGACACCTGGAGGAGCATTTCTTCCCCGGGTTTATGAATGGCACTGACATGGAGGAAATACCGTTTCAGAAAGTCAAGACCAAAAGGAAGAAGTGCTGCCACTGCTGCTGCTCCCCGCCGGCTGCCGCGGCGTCGGGAGCTGGAGCCGGGCTGGGGGACCCCCCTCCCTTGCTGCTGCTGGATGCCATCGCCTGCGAGGACGAGTTTGACTGCAAGGAGCTGGAGGCTCTCTTCCAGAGCTACAACCTGAAGCTGGAGCAGACGTCCACCCTCAAGGCGCTGGCCGTCCTCATCGTGCTCACCGCCAGCCTAGCCCTGGTGGAGCTCCTCTCCGGCCCCAGCCTGACCATCTCCAAAGGTTCGCACCCGGTGCACTGCATCATCTTCCTCTCCCTCTTCATCGTCACCAATGTCAAGTACCTGCAGGTCACCCAGCTGCAGCAGATCGTCAAGCTCACCTTGCTCTTCAGCTTCACCTTCTCCTTCCTCTGCTGCCCCTTCTCTCTCGGCGCCTACGGCATGGAGCCGCCCAGCGCCCCCGAGCAGGGCATGTGGCAGCTCATGCTGGTAACCTTCGTTTCCTACTCGCTGCTTCCCGTCCGGACGCTGCTGGCCATCGTCTTCGGGCTGGTGGTGTCCGTCTCCCACCTCATCGTCACCGCCACCTCCGTCAGTGCCAAGCGGCAGCGGCTCTGGAGGACGGTGAGAGAGGCCGTGCCGGGCACTGCAGCAGCGCACGGCCGCGGTGCCGGCCCGCCGGGGGGAGGGCGAGCCGAGGGGCTCCGAGCGGCCCCCGCCCAGCCAGCCCGGCGGGGCTGAGGAGTGCCCGGGGCGGCTCCGGCGGGGAAGGGGCGAGCGCGCACCTGTGCCCCAGGCGGCTGTGCCTGTAGTTCCCGAAAGTTTCCGGGAGGCAAGGGGGGATAGGGCGGCTCTGGGGAGACGGAACATCTCGGCTTTGTCTCTCCAAGGAATACCGGAGAGAGGGCAGGGAAGCCAGCGGTACCGTGCCCCACGCGTGGGGCGAGTTCAGAGCACCGCATGCACAGTCGGTGCGATACAGCGCCCATCAGTAATGCCACCTGGCTCTGTACAAACTTGGCACAGACAATAAGCTGCGTGGGGTAATAACACCTCCACCGAGTTGATTCGTATCCTCGCTGTCTGCCTCAGCCGTGGGCCCTTCGCGCCTATACACAGCCCGCCTGCGGGGGTGCTCTGAGGAAACTATTTGAAATAGATGGGACACTCAGAGAGGGAACCCCACCTCGCTGCTCTCCCAGCAAGCGGGGCATTCCCCCTTCAGCTTCCCCAGGGCACCTGCTGCCCCCTTTCCACAGACATTACCTGCTATGGCAGCGAACTTACTAGCGGTTCCCTTTCCCCTCTCAATTAATCCAGCAAAACCTCCCTCTGCAGCAAGCATCTTTAGAAACGTGCTGCTGCACTCTCCCCTCCTCCCCCGAGGAGCTATTTATATCCCTGCAGGGCTTTCTCCGGCTCTCGTGGCCTGATGGGCCGCACTGGCAGGGGGAGGAGGATGAGGAGATGCGCGTGTAGGAAACGTGTGGTCTGGCAGTCTGGGTTTGCTGTGAGGACTCTGTTATGTGGTGCGTCTGAACCATTGGGAAAGGAGAATGAAAATGTTTTGTGTCCTTCCTTGCATGCATTGATTATGCCTGCCCTCAGGAGAAGCCCACGGGTTCTGTAGCCCAGATTGGTGTTAAACAGCAATTTAATGCATAATTGAAGTACTTAGTGCAGTACTTCTGCAAAATCCTGGTGTTATTCTCCAGGACTGTGTAAAGCTCTGTTGTGATGCTAGGATGTACACAGTTGATATGGGCAAAAACACTGGCATAACCAGTAAAATTTTGTGCCCAGAACTGTGAATTCCTGGATCCTTCATCCATGCTCGCACAGACACACACACCCCAGTGTGACATACATGCACAGAATAGAGATATGCAGGGACAATCACTGAGTGGGGTTACTGAGACAAACAGGATTATTGATGGCTTCATGCTGCTGAGCTGGTGGACAAAATAAATTGTATATTTTGAAGGGGAAGAGAGAGATAAGCTGAGCTTTATGATTTACCCAGATAATCTGATGGTCTATTTTTAAATATGTGATTTAGAGTTTCCATGAGAGGGAGAGCTGATGAAATGCATGAGCACCGAGAGGAGCCTTCCTAAAACACATCCAGAATGATGGAATGGAATGGCTAAAAAAATGGAATATTCTCTTTGAATAGGGCTGAAGACAGCTTTTTTTCCTGGCGTACCAATTAGTCCTTATGGGAGTCCAGGCTGTCCTGGCTCCCCTGACACACAGGCAGACTTTCCTTGATGCGGAGCTGCAGCTCAGTGTGGCATCTGCTCTTCTAGATGAATAACATAAAGAAGCTGACAATAACGTCTGCTCACTAAATTATCTAGCCAAGGTCGTGAATGTGAAACATTTGGAAAAGAAAAAATCTGCTAGTTCTCTCACTTCACAGTGGTTTTACTCAGTTATTCAACAGGCAAGAAAATGGCTTAAAAATGCATAGAAATAGTTGACTAACATCTGATGTAACATATGTATATTACTCCTTCATCACCATCTCCCCCCACCAGAGTAATTTCAGTAGTTTGTGTGCAGTCCCCAAAGCAGTATGCTTTGCTGATAACAGGAGGCAGAAACCAGCTCAGAGTCAAGCAAAATAACTGGTCTGTGAACTTGTGTCACACAGAAATGCGCACTGATTTGTGCGTATTTTCAAGGAATAAGTCTTCTGATTTGAAGACCATCTCAGTGTGTGGAAGGGACTTTTCTCTTGCAAAGAAGACCTTTTTCCTTTTCCAAAGAACAGCTTCGCAATGGTTGGAAATTTAAAGATATGTAAAAGCTGCATCATCTGAATTTTATTTGCTTGGCCTGAGAGTCGCTGAGCCTTTTTTGTAAAGGTTAGAGCAGGCCTTTCCTTGCGACTGGGATCTGCTTCCCAGACACTGGATATTATCATGATGGCCCCAGTGCTTGTAGACCCAGCATGTAGTTGGAGTGTCAGGAAAGCAGGACTGCTCTATACAGAGCTGCAATAGCATGAAACGTTCTATTCTCTCTCCCAACCCCTTGCTCCCTAGCCCCAAGCAAGTGGATGAATTTAAATTTTTAAACAGAAATCTGAAGTATCCAAAAATGCAGAAACACCTGCACCAGTCACTGAGACTGGTATTCTGTTAATGAACTCTAATTTTTTTGTGATTTGAGCAGGGAACCAACTTGGGAATCAATTTTATTTTTATTTAGCCTGAGCTTTAAGAGACTGCAGATCTGGTAACTTCCATTTAAGTTAGAATGGAAGTTTGTCAGCACGACTAAGCAGTTTGTGTTGTTTCAAGTTCAACCCATTATAAAACATGCATAGCTAAGTTAAGGGATTTTTTTTGAAGTGAGCTTTTAGATGCACATCTTCTATTTCATGCAGTCTGAGGAATTCCCATTTGCAAAAGCCTCACTAAGTTCAACAGTGCCAAATCAGAACCTGAGTGGGCCCCATGGCATGCTTAAGACTTTCTTCCTTTTAAATATACAAATTCTCTATGTAATAAAACCAGAAGACTTTGTGGCAGAAGTTTGTCATTATGTCTATTGAGTAAAGGACATTTAATTTGCAAGTGATAGTTTTCTGACAGCACAATATTGTCTGAGGAGATCATGCGATGCCATGCCATGCCATGTCATGTCATAGGTAAGAAATGTATGTGTAAAGGCAAGAGGAGAGCAGGAAAGCAAGTATGGGGAGGTAATGAGCATCAGGGTAGTAACGTGACAGAACTTGGGCTTCGTCTTTCCACTCAATAGCTGGTTTGTTCATCAAATGAAAGGTTCCAATCTACTAATATGCCCTGCTCAATTCTTAATAGAAATATAGTAATAGATTATATATATATATATAAAAATAAGTAGAATATCAAAAATATACAAAGTACTTGGGGGCAACCTTGATCCCATTTGGGATCATGTCAAAAGACATGCTGACTTCACAGCTGATATTGCATGTCTTATATGACATTGTGATAAGGATGTAAATGGTGTATGTAACCAATATCATATTGATCATGTTAGTTGGGCTCTTTCTTTTCCCTCGGAATCATGGAACAAAATGCTCTTGCCATAGAAGGTGACAAAGTATCAACAGATGGCTGAACCTACAAGCGAAGTTTTAAAAGCTTGGACTCGTCTTTTTTTTTCCTTTGTTTTGTTTTTTTCCCCCTCTACAGGTTCCAGATATATAATAGGTGCTTCAGAGCCCTTACAGAATTACAGAACACTGCCCGAAGGAGCTTAGTATAATTTTTGTTGTATTGCAGTGAGTGGGTGTTAGAGACGTGAAAACCAGATTGGGTAAGGAGGGCAAAGGCTGCTCGCAGAAATTGCTCAGTGGTGGCATGGGCACCGTGTCATGTTTTACCATTTAGAAACTTTTTTGTCCCTCTAAATATCTTTGTTTCCTTTTTAAAAAAGTATATGCTTACTTCCAGAAAATTCAAAACCAAATCACACACCAAGTGCCCTCATACATCACAGAAGTCTTTGTGAAAGAGCAGATGTTTCACGAAAAACAGAATTACAGCATGAGTAACAAAGAGAAGAAGAAAGAATGGTGCTATCCTAAACTAACGCAAATTTATTTTTTCAGAAGTGTGGTGAAACAAATGTAGGTTTTGTTAGCTTATTTGATTTTTTTTTTTGCCTGCATTTCAACCTCCTTTTATGCATGTATTTATGTATTTGTATGATAACACTTATTGATTCAGCAAGTACCAAAAATTGTAGTTGGAATTAGATAGACTGTGTAAAGGATAGTGTGGTGGAAATTGGTGTAATTTATTTAAAATAATTAATTTATTACTTAAAAGTTTGTTTTATCTTAGATATTTGCAGGTTAGTGTAATAGTATAGAATATCACAAGGAATTGTCATGCCAAAGATACTCTTATTTCTGCTAGTGTTTAAAGGGTAATTAATGAACACATCACTGACAGAACTGTTAATTTCCACACCTTTCTCTCTCACATAGAAAGCAGAGTCTAGTAGCCTAATAAAAGGGGTTGTAAATCAAAGACAGCTCAGCTCCACTGCCATTGTTATTCCGTGCAAAACTCCAGCTTTCTCCTTCATGTGTATAAAAAACTGGTGAGGGACTGTAATAGTTTGTTCTTCGTGATGCTTTTCAAATATTAGTATCAAGAATATATCTAGTATTGCAAACATACCTGTGTACTAGTAATCTGTTTGAATTCACTATTTTCCTCTCTTTCCAAAGATGGAGAACACTGTTTTTAGATTTTCTCTGTATCTGTGTGTAACTCTGATTTTCATTTCATATTTAGTCCTTTTTGAAATATTGTTAAAAGTTTGGGGGGTTGGTTTTTTTTTCCCTTCCTAGTCAAAGTGATATCTTTATTTGTGGCATAGACTTTGCCAGGTATTGACCACAGTCCTTTTATTTGGGGGCTGAAGTATAGGATTTTCTATGGAATGTAGAGTTCAGAGTCTTTTTCCACATAGGGATTAGTATGCTCTTGGCTTCCTGAGTCTGCAGACTGCTGACACTGCCTGTTCTTCACGGGTTTCCAAAAATTAACAGCATGCTGATGGTTCTGCATGGTTGAAAAACAAGAAGCCTTTGAGAAACTGTCAAGAATCATACGACTTGGAGACACAGTCAATAACAGTTTATCTGAGAAGTTTAGTTGTTATTAATAGGCAAGATCCCATTATTACTGAAATAAAAAAGAACGCTTCTATTCAAAAAATGTTTTAATAGTAATAAAAAACCAAGCTAATACTTATGCACTCAGTTTCTACCCACTTTCCTTGACGTTAGGCTCTCCTTTCACCTGCTTCTCCAAGTTCTCATGGTGATGGCTTTCATTCTGCTGGTGGTGCTGCCTATATTGGCAGCATATGGAGTCTTTCACATGAAGGAAGGGGATATTCATGTTAATGTTGCTAATATGCATGTCTCTTCCTTTATTGCTCAACAGCTCCATGTTTCATCCAAAATTTTAAAATACACTTTATGTACGTTAGATACTTGTTCTGCTTTCTCTTTGTTACAACTAATACCAGATCTGTGCATCTTCACGTTCCCATTTCTTTAACTCACCGCTGGGGATTCTTTTTTATAGCTGTGGGTGTTATCTTCAATACCAAGTCTATGCTGCACCTTTTGTAATCCCATGCTTGTACTCTATACCATCTCGTGTGTCTCCCCCTCTCAAGGTCTTCACTGTGTTTCCATTGGCCTCCATTTTTGCATAGTACAGCATTATGTTTTAGTCATAAAACTGTTGTGCTAACATACAAAGATAAGAAAAAGTAACATAAATGGACTACAGAGATCTGGTCAATTAGGAAAAAAACGTTTAAATCAGATAAAACAATGTGTATAGAAGTTAAAAAAAAATAAAAAATGCAGCCTGAGAGGCTAAATTTTTAGTCCAGAACAAACCTGACATGGCTTAATCTGGAGAACTTGCAAAGTCAGTGCATAACTTACAGCTTTCTATATAGCAGTGGCAATACAGTAAGAGGAATGGCAGTACAGTATTACAGGTCTATATGGTTGCATTCCTTTTTAACATGTGGTTTAGACTGTCTCCACATGTCTTGTTACTGCTTTTATTTTAATGCTATCAAAGTGAGCCAACAGGTGTTTTCATTTCAAAATGGTAAAATGTTATTGCCTAGGCTCTGGTTTATAGCAAAACATTGATACTAATAATATTAGTAATTAGGGACTGTATTTAATTTACATACTTACTGTGTGGAAAAGTAATTTTCATGTGTGTTTGTGCAGCTCTGAGCTCAGAGTCTACCAATTTGGGTTTAAAGATTTTTGATGGTTCTATGGCATAAGTTATCACGGGTTTCTATTCTTTTCTTCTTTAATTTATTTCTTTCTGAACATGTGAGTTTGGATATATTCAGAGCTAAACTCCCATGAGAAAAGGTTGATTATAGGGAGTAGTTGTTCTTGATATGTTCTGCAGTTCAGGCTGTTCTGGATTCAGGCTTCTAAATATTTTCCTCATCTTTTTTCCCTCAGTTATTAGAATAGTGCAGTGCTTTGCTACACAGAATCAGTGTAATACAACAACTAGGTAGTGCAGATTTCAATTGCTTTTCATCTGCTTTAAGCACAGCCCTGAATGTGTGCTTGGCTATACATGGGCCTTACTAACTAGAGCAGAAGTGTTCTTTCTAGCATCTTGTCTCATTCTGTCAGTTCAGATCCAGTGCATTCCTTCTCTTGCCATTCCAGAAAACATTAGCTAGCATAAAATAATGTTTTCTGTCTATCATGGTTAGTTATTGTCCTTAACTTTCTCAGATGCAAAAGGCCATATACTCATGTCTTTACATCTCTTTTCTGTGTTCCCATAAAGTGGTACAAACATAACTAAATGCAGGTGGCATGTATGGAAAACCAGAGATGAGCCAGAAAAGCATTGTTTCTTGTTACTTGTAAGCTCTTGGTGGTGCCAAGAGAGAATAATTGTTATAAAGTCCATTTTGAGTGTAGGAAAGGCAAGGCTTCACGCAGACTTCATGTTCTGATTAATATATAATGTTATAAAAAAATTTCATCTAGGACTTGAAACGTTCATGGTTTATGACAAGAAGAAGTCAGACAGACTAATAAGACCCTTGCTCTAAGGAAGGTGACAAAAGAGTGCAAGCAGAGGAGACTGATTCAATTTTTGGAGATGAGCTTTGTCTTTGGTCTGCTGTGATGGATGGCTCTGAGGGACTATCAATGAGTAGGATGTAATCCATTTTTTTTTCTTCAAAATTTCCAAATTGTATGATTTTCTTTCTTTCTTCCTCTGAGAAACTTTTCATGGAAGAAATTTGCTTTGCTTAAATTTTTATGATACATGCCCAGAGGAATTTGAGGAAACAACATAGTTACTGCTTTGTCTAGCTGTTTTTATTCTGCATGAATTTACTATATGAGCTGATTCCTGTAATAAAATTGCCAAGCACATTATATATAGAAAAGCTGTTTTCTCCATCAGTATTTGAAATAGTGAAAAATCTCAGAAATGTTGATCTAGCGTGTGGCTCTAAGGCGAGCAATAAAGTGCGACAAAACCACGAGAAGGACTTCTTTAGCTGTGGTTCAGGAACTACAGAAATTCTTTGTCATCCAGCGATGTGTGTTGCAGAAAATCACAATATTTCACTTTAACACCACTTCTCAGATATTTGTTCTGGAGCAAGATATTAATTATTGGGTTCAGCAACAAATGGTTGTGCATCCTCCTATACAGCTTCATACTAGTAAACATAATTAACTTTTTACAGATGGCAGTTGTGAGTTTTTTTCATAGGTTACTCATTCATACACTACAATGTAACAAAGAAATATTTGTCAATTGCCATAAATCTGCTTATGATTATCTCTTAGAAGATGAAAGCAAATATCCACCCACACAAAATTAGAAAATGAAATAACACTAATAAACCTAGTTTTAAAAAGAGATGTACATGAAGTACATCCTTAATTTAGTATCATCAGGCTGAAAAAGAACATTGTGTTTGAGCAGAACTTGTGAAATTTGTTCACAAGAAGTTGAAAAGAGGCCTGCGCCTTCTAAGGAGTTTCTTTCTTTCTTTCTTTCTTCCTTTCTTCCTTTCTTCCTTTCTTCCTTTCTTCCTTTCTTCCTTTCTTCCTTTCTTCCTTTCTTCCTTTCTTCCTTTCTTTCTTCCTTTCTTCCTTTCTTTCTTTCTTTCTTTCTTTTCTTTCTTTCTTTCTCTGTATGAAATACAATGTAGTGAAATGAAGTTTCAGGTAAATTGATGACTGTTTGTTCAAAGATGGAGGATGTTGGCCTGAGCCTCATTTCAATTTTAAAAGTCAAAAACCATCTCCCAGGGCTTCAGGGAGATTTACCTGATGTGCCAAAAATTATTCTTGCCTGTAATAAATTCTTCCCAGGTTGTTTTAACTAAACAAGTACACCACTTAATGTGAACTATATAGAAAGTCAATATCTGCTTGTTTATGAAATGACTTGGAAGTAGTAATGGCAGTGTAAAGTTGTGGCCAAACGAGCACATAAAAGAAGCTGTACCAGGATCAAATTTCCACTGTTGCAGGTTGTATCTGGAATCTGCTCTGCAGACTCCTGGTCACTGCTGTCATGGCTGTCAAAGATTTGAATGCTACTCTCACCTGGTATTGTGAATCCCAGAGCTGTGGTGCTGTGCTCTGGAAAGTGAGGATTACTCCTCATGGATGTCCTCTGTGATTCCTGGTACTGCACCCTGCGAGCTGTTGTGCTGATCTCTCAGCTGATCCATGCTGGTTTAGTGTAAATCAGCTGTCACTGCAGGGGCTGTGGGAGTTGAAGAAGCCTAATTTCAAGTTCATAGTTGGATTAGGTATGATGAATGCTCTGTCATTTGTATATGTTTTGAAATATAAGGAATAATGCTTTTCAAAACAGACAAACTGAGCACGGTTTCCATGTTCAGTTTGTGAGTTTCCTCTTTCTACCGCCAGTTATGTAAACGACAGTGGTGAATGATTGCTTGAGTTCCCCCCAGATGGAAAGATTACAGCAGCTTATTTGGCCTTCTCCATGCAGCTCTCTCTATTTTAGGCAGCAGTAGATTGAGGAGATTGCAGCTGAGTTAATTTGCCTCATCTGTCAGTCAAAATAAACTGCTTTATCAATAGTCCATTTCTTCTTGCTTGCACTATTAAAAAGATTAGTCTAGTTTTTGCCTTTGAAAAGACCACAGCCTGAAGAGGGCTTTCCTATTCTAAACTGCACTTCATAGTACTGATTAATATTAACACAATGGCTGAAATTGCTTTGGTAGGAGAGCAGTGTGATTTTCTACCTGAGAGTGCATACTCTTCTTATAATAGCTTCTGGAAAAACCATCACTGAAAGGGATAGTTATGTTTAAGAGGAAAGAGTGGGCTTCATTTGCTGGATTTTCTTAGCTTGCATATGGGCAATGAAAAATGCACTTTTCTTACTCTTGAGTCTTCGAAAAATACTCTGAAAAAAATCAACAGTTTGTATTTTACAGTTAGGATGAACAGAAGTACTGAAATTGATCAAGTCTACTTGTAAAGCTATGAATTATTCTCTAACTGATATTTTTGTAGCAGTGCTAGTGTATCATCAGAGAACGTAATAAATTTTTTTTTTTTGCTTGCTTCCCTTCTTTCTTTTCCTGCTGCTGCTTTTGTGCAACCAGTCCCTGTCAGGTTTTTGCCAATTACTGTGGTTCTTGGTGCAGTACCCTCTACTGAATTTCCCCCAAAAAGGAGCATCAACCAGATACAAAAGAGAGAACATTCTTCTGGGATGGAGATTACTGCAGAAAGGAGGATGATATTTCCTAATTCCCCTAAGAGTACACAATATTCGGCCCCAAGACTTTGTCTCTCTTGTCAGTTAGCAAGTCTGCAGTCATGCAGCTGTGTTCCAGATCTCTTTGCCATCATTTGCAAAAGTCCAATTTCTTCAGCACAATTGTATACTGAAAAACTGAGCCTACCTACTGATCATAAAGATTTTTCATTCTCTTGGGAAAAAAAATTAATAATACCTAAGGTTAGGAGAAATTGTCTTTCAATCAAAATGTCTTTCCTGCCCCTGAAGATGTCTTTGAAGTTTACGAAGAGTTTCTGGTCCTCTGTAAATTTAAGGAATTGATATATAAATAAACCAATATCTAACATTCTCAAAGAAATTCTCTTCACAGAGATATATCAGCTATCTCAGCTCCTTTTCATTTGTGTGTGATAGTTGCCGCCATTCCGCTCATAAAAATAGAAAAAAAAAAAGAAAAATGAAATATTTACAGCTACTTTGTAGAGCTGAAAACCTTTTCCTGAAGTTGTAATTTAAAAAAAGAGGCATTTCTAAAGCTAGTATACTGCTGAGTTATGGTGATCTTACTGTGCACAGTCGTAAACAGAGATGGCTGCATTCAGTGGTACAAACCTTGGAAAAGAGATTTTTTCTTCCATATTGCAAATAAGGGTTTCAAGAGTGGAGGAGTATAAGGAAAAGGTCTTTTCTTCTTTAAATCCACATTTCATATTTAGGTTTGTAAAGTACAAGTTTCTTTAGTATCTAAAGATATTTTGGTGATCTACTGAAATGTGTAAGCAAGACTTGCCACTATTCCAATTTCTGATATGAGAACGTAAGTTACTTATATACCATCACTGCTGGTAACTCAGCAAGCCTGGCAAACTTTAAGTTGTTTCTTTGGTCTGTGGACAAACATGAATGTTGTTTTGCTAAGGTTGCTTATGAATTAATATGTATGTTTTATGTGGGATTATAATGAAAGTTCACAGGGCCTCTGCACTGATGGAATTTGAATGTATAACAACAGAAAGTGAGGCAATCCTACTTCCAGGGCATTACAGAGTCTGCTGCCATATTTGACTTTTAACGTGTTGGGTAGATGGAGAAGGGAAAACCATTAGGAGTCAGATTACTAATCTTCAGGAGAAATATTTCTCTCTCTAGTGTCTAAAAATCTCTCAGTTGTTTTCAGAGTTCGTTAAACTATCTCCAGTTGAAAACCTTTTTGGGGTTGGTGTAGATGTCAGAGGTCTACTGGTGACCCAGACATAATACTGTATCAGTCTATCACATAGCTGTTGCAGTGTTAGCAACAATTGCCAATGCTGATAGGTATTATCAGTCTGAGCAGTTTCTGCATTCAACTTTGGGGAGTTTCATGTGACGAAGGAGTACCACAGGAAAAATGGGATCTAGTTAGCTTTCTCAGTCTTTGTCCAGAAGATAGAATGCTTCATTTCTTACCCCTCTCCTACCCTCTCTAAATGAGTTACTTTCTAGTCCAGTACACAAAGAATGGAGGAAGCTGTTTTCAAGACAAAGTTACTGACATGTAAATGGGTAGTCCATTTAACAGTTAGTAAACAGCAGAGTCATGGTTCCACTATTCCTTTTAAGGATTAATTTAGTCCTTGAATACATTGAAATGTCTGTGTCAGTCAAACATTATACCACAGACAAGAAACAAACTGCGTTTTACACCAGCCTGTTGATGATGCTTTTGGCATCTGAAGCACGCTGTTCCAGTGTTGGGTGCTCCATGTACAAACTGTGCCAGTTTTATAGTGTTTTCAAACAGAACAGGAACTCCAGCTAATACATTTTCTCTTCTGAATCAAGCAAAACTGCAGCGCAATTCTTTGTGTTTAGAAGAGGAGAGACGTGGTGACAGACCTTGGTGCACTCACTTTCTGCACTGTGGGCTCACTCCTATTCTAGGTTAGTTGTGCCTGTGCCTTTCCTAAGAGTGGGTAGCACTCTGTGCTGTCCCACCTAAGGCATGCTTTTGGGAATCTGTCAGTCAAGCTTAGTTGTGTGAGTTCAGAAACTCTGTAACACAGCCAGGTGTATTTTGTCATTACAGCCTTCTATGTTGTAATCTTATGTCTGTGTGGATCGTAAACTGGCATTAAAGTGCTAACACACAGATCAGATAAAAGGAGAGGTCATGAAGCCTGGTGGTAACTGGTGATGTCACTACATCTGCAATTTATGTCCTGGATACTAAACCTGGAAACCATTAGAAGAGGTGATGACATGTGATGCTCAAGTAATGTCCTCTGAATAGGAATCAGAAATCCCTAACATTGGAAGACAGTGTCTAGACTTTCCTTAGACTCCAGGAATATCAGATATCCCGAGTCTAGTAGAAGGAAGTCTCATCGGTGAATGATTTGGGTTAAACAGTAGTTAAAAAGCCAACTGTTTCTTTACTGGTTTCAAGAAGCCAGCTTTTAACGACCTAATTTTACTCTGAATCCATATTTTAAATCACTAAAAATAGTAGTCTCATGCATGTGGGTACAGCCCCTTATTCACCAGTTTTTACCACACAATAATGGTTGAATTGCTTCACTGAGTATAGTGGGAAGCTGCTAATGGGAATTAGAACCAACCAGGTAGGATGGGCTTCCAGATGGATGCCTTCTCAAGTTGTCTTCACACATGCATAGGCTTCTGTGCTGGCATGAAGAGACTGGGAATAGGAATGAGCAACCAGTGCAAAAAAAGGTCCAGAAATGGGGTTTTTTTACTGTTCTGTCAGTTTATGTCTCATATAACAACAGCCATGTTGTATTTACTGCTACATGAACTTCAGTAGGAATAGTACTAGCCTGATTACATCTTTTGTAAATGCAGCCTAACTTTTCACTTTATACCTAACTTATGTGCCTTAATTTAGATATGGATGTTTGGAAAATACTTAAAACTGGTGTTATAACTAAATGTCGGCTGATGTAGTATAGGTGTTTAAACAATGGCTTTCATTAACAGATCCTGGAACAGTTTTCAGCATAGGTTCCAAACCTTATTAAGCAATTTCAAAAACATTAATTAGTCCTAAGGACCAAAATTTATATTTACTTATGTTTCAAAAACACTTGAAAAGTAATTCAAGGATCCCCACTGGAACCATGTATATGGAGGGACTACTTTGCTAAATTATACTGAAAAAAAAAGTTATATTTAAAAATAATTAGAAGCAAATAAAGTGTAAACAATTTGGATTCCCTCGAAACTTCAAAAGTTGAGTCAGTGTCCATGAAGATGTGGATAATTTATAACCAATATGTTGGCCTCAGTGAATGAGTCATAGAATGCATTAGTTTTGGAGCAAGTAATGTGCCTGATATCGAGTACAGAAGATACTATATGGAATTTTGATATGGGAAATGAGTGGACTTTGCATGTTAGCATGGCAATGTTACATGGATATGTTGTTTCTTTCAGAAATACCTGAGTTACAAAGCAGACCCTCAAAGAAGGCTTTAATTTTGATAGGGAGATGATACCCTGTAATAATCTATGCTTTTCAGCACTGTTGCATTCACTGACATCAAGAACTGAAGATTTACAATCTATTTAAATTTGTCTTGCAGTGTCTTTCAGGAAGTGGTCTTGCACAGTGCTGTTGTTGAATGTATTCAAATAAAGGCATCTTGCAGAAAATTCACTGAAGGCACAAAAGAGTGCTTGCTGAAAATTAGTGATTCACAGCTATAAAATACACTAGTACTATATCCTGAAACTAATCTCAATTTGCAGTAGTATTTCAGGAAAGATCTACTTCATTAAGGTGCTTCTTTCCCAAAGACTATTTTCTCGTTGCTGTTGATAAAACACTAACATAAAGCAAACAAGGGATTCCTCACAAGCCTTATATATCAAATTCTAGGCTGAAATTCACTATGTCTTATTATTATTTACCATTGATGTTATGGTAAAATCTACAAGTGTCAACTCTGATGAGCTTCTCAACTTACTGCTTGCTGAGTACAGGCAATTTGTATTTCTCTGCTAGACATAGCAAACAACAGGAAGAGGTCTAAGAGACAGAGAAGTGAGATGATTTTCCAAAGCTCAGAGGTCAATCAGAATAGATTGGTATTGCCCTGACTTCAGCTGCAGTTAACTGGGACAAGAATTTAATAAGTAACGACTTCATCTTAAGCATCATAAAGCCCCAAGGAATAGTTTAAAATATTTCCATTTCCTCTGGGCTAAGCTATACTCTCATGTTTTCTTTTCAATTACTTTGAGATAAACCTTTTCCTCTGGTCTGCATGACTTGGGGCAGGATGTTCATAAAAGAGTGAGGAGTCTCATGTTACAGTTAAATGGAGCATGTTTATGAGCCACTTAATCTTTTTTTTCAATGTATTTGCTTCAGTGACTTTGTTATTAACTGCATAAGATGTAAATGAAAGTTTGAATTTGTTTACCCAAAGCAATGACATGATTGTACACAAGCAAGAATAGCTATTCATCTATATATTTTCCAAAAGCAATCAAAATTTTATCATTTCATTTTTTTCACTCTTGGAAACTACGAATACATTTTTGAATAAATTTTCATCTTGGTTTTAAAACAAAACATCCATAATTTGTACATTTTAATGGCTGTCTATTATAATTCCATATACAAGATATAGTGTGATAAAGATGAATGGCATTGTGCCAGAGCATATTGTGTTTTAATTATGATAATGGTAAGAAACTTACACTGAGCAATGGAAAATTAGAATTAAAATGGCCCTTAAATGCTCATTATTTTATTTTATTTTCCGTTTGCCATTTCTAAAGAATTATTAGCAGGCTTTTTGGAGGTAGTACACTGGCTTGTCTGCAGAGGATTTGGGCTTCATTTTGTTCCACAACATGAAAGAAATAGATATAAGATAGGTGTATGTGAGAGGAAGCTTGAGGGAGTCACTGGTTAGTCAAAAAAGAAGAGTCAAACTGTTCTGTAACCCATTGCTAACAGATTATAATTCCCAGGATCAGCTTCACAAGAACTTTGCCATGTACATTATAGGCTTTTACCTGTGTCAGTATGCTTGGCAGCACATGGTTGAAGCATACTTCAGCACAAAAATCAAAATGATCAAAGAATAGATAAAAAGTTTATGATGTGAGGAATATAAGTGACTTTGTTTTATAAAATATTGTGAAAAAATACCATTTTCTTCTCTTTGTTGGATTTCAATGTGCTTGCTTTTTGCTATTTGAATAATGCATTTGAATATTGCAAATGGTCTGTAGAGCACAAATCATCTATACAAAGACAAAGCATATTTATTCTGAAAGTTGTTGAAAGAAATATTCTGCCTGTTTTTTATTTTCTCTCTTTCCTCATTCAGTTTTTGCCTCCTAAAGGAAATGAGTCAGAGGAGTCTCCATTTCTCATTCTGTCTCTTTTCCTTGTTAGTGTTCTTGCACAGTCTTCATAAAAATTTTCCCTCAAATCCTCTCTAAGCATCTCTATGACCAGGGGAAGGTCTCTCTTTTTGATATATTTTTGGATTTTTTTATTATACAAGTCATAAATATAAATATCTTCATCTTGTCCTCAACTCCTGCTTGTGCAAGACCCTCAAAAGAGGAATCTTGGGGCTACTTCCATTCCTAGCACATTGCAAGAATAGAAATTGATGCAGAAATGAGAAAAATCGAACATTATCTCTCTGACTGTTCTGCTTCATTCTGGAATAAGCATTTCACCCAGTGACTGCAGTGGTGGGTTTGCTTGAGTATGAGCATCAAGATGCCCTTATAAACTGTTTTTAAGTTCAGAAAACAATAGGAAATGTACTGTCGCTTTCTGAAAGGTATTTTGTACAAGATAAACTCTGTGAAACTTTTATAATAGCTGAAAGGCTGGGGTTTTTTCATAGTTCTTGGAATATAAAAAGCTCTTCCTGGGCCTAAAACAAAGACCATTTTGTCAATAAATATTTGAACTAGACTATTTAATTTTAGCATTCTGCATCTTATATTTTTTCCTAAGGATATCTTCTTTAGTCTATGATTAAGGAGCATGTCCTAATCTGATGGAGTTTTCTGAATGCTACCTGAGGGTCACTACTGAACAGCAGTAAACAGAAAATGCTGAAAATATTTAAACTCTTTTTATTCCTTTTATGAATTCTTTTTGCCTTCTATTTTATTTGAAGTTCTCTGTGTAACCCTGACCAGCAAGTGTAATATCCTAAGTGTGTTGCTTGTGACTTTCTGTAAACATATCAAACTTCTTGAGTTTTTTTGGTTTGCTTTTTGAGAGATCATTTATCATTTGCTGGGGAAAAAAAAATACACCACTCAATATTCCTTAAGTGAAGTTTGGGTTTTTTGTGAATAAATACTGACAGTTCTTGTTCTCTGAAACTTTGATGCAAATGTTAAAAGCCTCCAGGGCAATATAAATTATGGCCCTTTACAAATATAGTTTCCAAGGCAACTAAAGAGCCTGCTGTTTCATAAACACTGTTCTCCCAAGCAGAAACATTTGTCTGTCTGCTGGAAGATTATTTTACACTTAAGCATGTTAATTTCAAAATCATATTCTCCGTGTGAAAAAATACCACTATCATCTTCATTCAGGTCTGGATTACTTGAAAGTAAGGCATGGAAATATATAGTACAACTGCACTTGAGGCTTGGGCTATAAATAAGACTGGTGTGATATAAGAAACCTGGCAGAGTTCCTTGTGTGGTGCAGCAGAATCCTTCCTTTACCACCCAGCCAGGGACTGATACACAGCTCATTCTCAGTGCAATGTGCTTTGCCACTCCTGTCTCTTGGGAGATCACTGCTGAATCTCAGATCAGGCTTTTATTGCTGTTCAGTTGTGGAAAGGGGTTAACAGAATGTATTTGGGCTTCAGCTATGAAAAAGTGTATACTTAGCTATTGAATTCAGCATGTATACTTTCTGTGTGAAAAAGGTGATTGTGTTAATGACATTTTTTCACAATCTCCATGTGCACTCATCCACCACTTGACTAACATCCTCTTTGAACAATTCAATTGTTTGCGACAACCAGCAGCATTTTCAACCTTTGGGCTCTGAATTCTTTGTTGTTGTTCTGCCTTTTTGTAACGTACTGCTCCACGTGAGAGCAGCATTACAAGCTTGGCTTTTGCATGGCCTAATTAAATATTAATACAGCACCAACAGACAGTGTTTAAATCCTACCGTTCTCATATGGTGAAATCAATGTAGCTTATGAGTGGCGTATTAATTGACTTGACTGGACTTTAACGATAGACTAAAGGATGATAGATTAAAAGTCAAGACCAAAATAAAGATGAGAGACACTATTTGAGTGATTTTCTAATTGTGCTTTGGGTACTTCCACTACTTGCGGTGTGATTAGTCTTGGTAAGATTTAGAGAACATGGTAAAAACTGTGGTAGCTTTATTATTATTTTTCTTGTGCAACTAAAGAGGTCTTTTAGGAGCAGTAATTTTGGGAAATGAAGCAGATCTTCTCCTCAGCTATATTTGCATAAGTCTTCCTGATTTCTGCATCAAAGGCATTCATGCATATCCAAGTATTATACAAAACAATGACCTGGATTAGAAGGTTGTTTTATTTATGTATGCTCATTAGTATATTTTAAAGACTTACTCTTTTTATTAATTTCAAGTGAAATGAGAACTTCTGCTTATTTGTTAAGACAACTGTCTCAAATGAAGTTAGTTCACACAGGTTTAGACACTCCCTTATTTTCTCATTATTTTCTATCTGTCCATCCATTTCTTGTTTTCTTTAGTTCTTTTATTTTTTTTCATCTTTCTTCCTTCTCACTTTTTCTTACTTTGATTCCTCCTTTCCATATTTATCGTCTCTCCCCCCTCTACCCCCACCTGGTGATAGGAGAAAGAAAAAAACCCATTAGCTATTGTCTTCATTTGTTGTCTTCCCTCAGTACAAGTGTTGGTTTCAGTCTGTTCATGCAGACTGCTCAGATGATGATTAACACAAGACTAGCACATTGGAAAATCTGTAGAAAACTGTACAGGGTCTGTGACCTTCTGTAGGAATGTTTTCTGTGTCATGGATTTTGACTAGAAAAGCTTAAGGAAAAGTAAAGTACAGATTTCAATAACTGCTCTTCTGGCTGCTTGTAGTGTTTCACAGATTAAAGTATTTTAATTTCTGAGGCTTGAAACAAATTCTTTGGTTCTTTTCTCACAGAGAGGCAGTGCCCTGCTCAGGTTTTATCACCAAACTAGTCAGTAAATGTAAAAACATTTAAGCATAAATTTGTAAAAATATCTTCTACTCACTCTTATGAAGGCTAAATATCCCTTTAGAAATAATTTAAGACATGACAGTGACTATATCATATATTGAATACTACATTATCCATATATTCAATGAGACTTAGACTGCAAGGCACAGTTTCAGGCCCCTACATGATTTTGGAAACAATTAGGCACCCAAAGGCATGTGTAGTTTTGCACCCAAGTCAGCACACAGCTGACTGCTTTCAGGTGGCTTGTATAATTTCTCCATAATCAGGTCTTTACGAACAGACACTTAGAAAACCTCGGATACTGATGGAAACTGGTTTACATGGAAGCAAATGCTAAGAGTAGGCAGGAAATCACTTTTTTATCAGAAAAGCTTAGTCTGATAAAGGTCAACTAAGGAATCACTTGCTGTTTCTCAAACTCCACATCAGGAGGGACACATAAAAGCTGTGAAGTACAAATGGATGAAGATAGAAATGGTTCAGTGTCCCTAGTACAGAGGGGATGTGATGGGCACAGCAAAGCAAAGGTGGTTAAACTCTGACAAATGGCTTTGATTGCCTTTCCACTGCAGAAGGAGGTCCAACACTCCCTGTTCCATGCCAAGAGAAAGTTGGGCTTCCTACTTGCACCTGAGGTGGATACCCATGGATCACTTGTGCCGCAGAAGCTGTGTTACAATAATGCTCCAGCTGTGCCAGGAGCACCTTTCAGGACTGCTCACTGAAGATACCTTAGCTGTTGAATTCAATTAGGCCAAAACGTCCAAAAGGTACCCCATCATGCAATTCCCCATCACCTCAGTAGAATTGAGCCTTTAACTCTAGGCATCAGTTGTTGAAATTGGATAGAAAGATTCAGAAAGAACTTTATGAGCCTGAGGTCTTGTTTAGCGTGGGAAGCTCTTGGCAGCTCCATGGGACTGAGTTCCTGCCGCATTGCCATGTGGGCCACACTGCAGTCCCCACAGGTGTCTCTGTGAGCACCTCAGGCTGGTGATTCCCTTAATGTTAACATGAACACTGGCTGCACACTGCAGAATAGTGAGTTTGTGATTGGCCTTTGTTAATTATTAGACTATAGTAAGATGTTGTGTTTCAAAGGTCAAGACAGGAAACACTGGTAGCAAGCAATCAGATATGTATACTAAAATGGTACCAGCATAATTGTGAAACTCTGTGCTCAGGCAATAAAAACGGTGATAGGTGCATCATTCATTATGAGACCCTGTTGAAACAGGAGAGAAAGTTTTATTTATGCATTCCATAAGGAAGGATTTAACTTTATTCCCTGATCCGGAATACACTTACCACCATACCTCTGCATTTGATTATAACTATTTATCAAATACCCCCAGAATACATTGAATTAGTACATTGAAAATATTTTAAAATACTTTTTTTTTTTCTGGACGTATGGTCAGTAGCAAGAATAATATCTTTTTCTATGATGAAAAATTTGATTAAATTCTTTCCTCTCCTTCATACAGAGAGGAAAGGAAGATTTTATCAAACAGAATCACACAGATAAGTGCTATCTTTGCTACCAGGAGGGATTGTGACTGGGCTATCATGTGGTTGCAACTGCACAGATTATGCTTTTGTTCTTAATCACACTGATGAGCACAAGCAATACAGCATCAGGGCCAGGGATTTCCAGAGCATTAGCAATGGGCTGAAGACAGAGCGTATGAGCAGTACATGCTAAGTTTTCATGCTAAAAAGTCTAACACTACTGTGGGAACTGAAGGTCTGGATGAGTTAAGTTGGTATGAAGATGTTTTTTCCTTTAGAAGAAGAGAAAAATTTATTCAGCTCCACTTGGAAGCAGCATTAGGGCCTGTATATTCCTGAGAGGAGAAGGTTTCTCAAACTATTATAGAGGAAAAACAACATGGAGTGTAGATTATTTTAAAATAGGGGCTGGTCCTTAGTTGTCTCCCACTCGACTGTATATAGCACCACCCTTTATTTAGTAGCCCCTATGCAAATAAATGCCAGGAAGACAAAGAAAGGGGAAGAGAAGGTCAGACAGAGCTTAATTAGACAGAAAAATCAATCCCCACAAAATCCTTCTACTCTCCTTTTTTTCAATAACTCTTCAGCACTTTTGCTCAGAAAACTAAATTTAATGAAAGAAATTTAAAAAATTCCCCAGCAAAGATGTGCATCAGGATTTTGTTGAACTGGGTGGTGTGCTGGTGAAAACCAGCAAGGTTGTCCTTGGCTTTTCCTAGATATCTCTGCCTCCTCACAGATAAATGCCTTATTCTTGTGCTTGGTGATAAACAGTAATTATTAAGTAATTATGAAGTAGGATAACAAATTATCATGGTAATGGTATCATTAATGCATCCATGTTTCCTTTAGGTACATGTACGTTCATATAGAATGGAATTGATTTCATGGAATTAAGGAACTGTTCCATCTGTTTATAACCTTTCTGTGTCTCCTGGAAATAATTCTTTATTAGTTTTATTATCAGTCACTGTGACACCATGTCCCTCACCTTCCTCTGAAAGTATGCTTTTGGTAGTGAGCACTTCAGCAGAGCCCTGCTAGTTCTGCTGAAGGGTTTACTGCATGTGTCTCTCTCTGGCATTGGTCTGTGCCAGGAAAAGAGCTTTTCTTTGTGGCTCAAGGAATGGTCACAGCTGCCTAAGTACAAATATTTATGCAGCAGAAAGTGAGGCCAAATAGAGTGCAGAAAGATTGTAGCAGAAAGAAGGAAAGCTGATCTCAAACTGAGTGGCGTAAGGGAAGCATCCAATAAACCAACTGATTTAGAGGACAACTGCAGTGCTGTGCTGTTCTTCTGTTTGGAATGAGGTGAACCTCGCCTCAGGTACTTAAACAGTGTGCAACAGCTGAGATATCTTTACTCGTGCCTTAGAGAACACGAAACTGTGCTTTACGTGTGTATCAGTATTCTTTGGATACGTGTCTGGATATCTAGAATTTAATATCACAGTTACCTTCTTGGAGATTTTGGTCAAGAATTTGATACATTTAACTATAAAAAATCCACTTATTTTGTGCCCTGTTGCCCACTCATAATTTCATGCTTGCTTCACTGTGCCTAGTATGGGGTGGATGTTCAATCTTGTTTTCAATAGAGCTTTTACCTAGGTATTTTACTGATATCCATACGCTTGGTAGCAGGTTTTGGAAATTGCTTTCCACTCCCTTTCTTTTTTTTCTCTTTTCCTCTTCTCTTTACATCATAGTGGGATGATCTGTCAATGATGTTTATTCATTGGAATGAATTCATAATTAATTCCTGACACTGGAATTATGTCAGGCTGTGGCAAACCTTGCACTTTGATCTACCACCGCAGCAAAAATTAGATACAGTTATGGTTCTGCATATTTATTAGTAAGAAATTAAACTATTAATAGGTTTAGTGATAATCTTGCCTATAGATATCACCAAGTGACCACGTGCATGTATGTGTGACTGTATGCTCTGGCCATACAGTTCAGTAATTAAAATGAAGTGTCATTCCTCTTGCAGACTGGCCACACTGGTGCTGGTAGTGGCAGGGTGAGCAGGGCAGAGCATGGCTATCCAAGGCTGCACCTAAAGCAGTGTGGCTAGAATGTCAAGGGAGGTGATTCTGTCCCCCTCTGCTCTGCTCTGGTGAGACCTCACCTACAGAACAGCATCCAGCTCTGGGATCTGCAGCACAAGAAGGACATCAGCCTGTTGGAGTGAGTCCAGAGAAGGCCACCAAGATGATTAGAGAGATAGAGCATGTCTCCTGTGTTGAAAGGCTGAGAAAATTGGGATTGGAGAAGGAAAGGCTTCTGGGTAAACTAATTTCAGCCTTCCAGTTCCTGAGCAGAGCCTAGAAGAAAGATGGAGAGAAACTTTTTGGAAGGGCATGTAGCGATAGGACAAGCGGCAATGGCTTTAAACTGAAGAAAGGCAGGTTTAAAATAGATTTTAGGAAGAAATTCTTTACTGTGAGGGTGGTAAGACTGGAACAAGATTGCCCAGAGAAGTTGTAGATGCCTGTCATGGCACTGGAAAGAGCAATGAGGTAAGAAAACGAACAGAAACAATATTAATAACAAAATGCATAAAGCAAAGAAATTATTTAATGCAAAATAAAACATTACTGGACTATTCCAGCTGCCGTGTTTTCTCCCACCAGAAGCAATGCCCTTCTCCTCTGAAGCCAGAGAAGAGTCCATTTCCCCTGCCCCTGGCAATGATGTGAGGCAGTATCAAAGAACATCTGGGTCCTGGCCATGCCCCCTCAGCCATGCCCAGCTCCCAGCTACTGCAAAAAAATTAACCCTGTCCTGAACTAAACTAGGACAATTCCCAGAAGTGTTCAAAGCCAATTTTGATGGGGCTCTGAGCAACCTGATCTAGTGGAAGGTGTCCCTGCCCACTGCAGGGCTTGGAAGTAGATGTTGCTTAATATCCCTTCCAACCCAAGCCATTCTATTATTCTGTGATTCTGTGATCAGACCCATGGTGCCACACTGCTGACCACATTAATTACTGCCCCAAAGATGGGAGGTCAGTGGTGGGGTAGACACTGTCTGCACCCTGTAGTGATTCAGCTTCAAGGACTAACAAACAAGCTCATATCTTCAACATTCTGCGAACTTAGGTTTTTGCACTGTGAAATGTATTCTGTTCTAATTCAGAAGTCATTAGAAGGACCAACACCACGTGCTACAACCTCAAACTGGATAGTCCACTGTAGACAATTCTGCAGTGCTACTCTCTTCACCCTGACTAGACATCCTCTGGTTTCTGATACTAGAAACTAGTGTAGAACTTAATAGTCATGGTTCATTAGAGTGAGTGGATGATTGCTGTATAAAAATTGGATTTTACTTAATGATAAGTACAATATAAATCCCTTGGCAATGGGTGTATTTTTGAGTGTCTGTTTAAAGCAGAATTCTGTAAAAATAGTAGATTTATATTTCTGTTGTTTTTAGTTTGGCAAACACTATCCTTATTTCACCTATTTTTAAGCTAATACTTAATAAATAAGCCTGTTGACAAAATTGTTAAATCCCTGTTGTAAACATTTTCATCCTTTCTGATTAATACCATCTGCATTTGAGAGCATAGCATGTGTATTTCCAGGAAGGTGAGAGTCATCTGCAGAAGTAGAAAATCATGATGTACACTCACATTAACATATCACATGTGTTCCTACTGCTGAATGGGATGGCTAAGCACTTAAAAATAAATAAAACATGCCAAGGTATATTGAATGTGAATGCATTAGCATCTCTCACTCACTTGCAAATCTGTGAAACATTGGGCAATATGGCAGGGCAGCATGAAAATTTGGGTTGAATTGTAATTAAAAGTAATTAGAAGTATCAAGAGCTATTGCACTGATGTTTTGTATTTTACATGTTTTGATTTTATGGTAATATTTGGAATGTCATGCTAAATTGGATTTAGGAACATATATGTATATATATATAAAAACCATAAATGTATCTATAACAGACACAGAACACAGAGTCACGCACACATATCACTTTGCAATGGATGACTTTGGAAGTAAGTTTAAATTTAAACTCCTTTAAGTAGGTTAAGATATCCCAGTTATCTGATCAGTGAAATACAGTGACTGACCTACATTTGTGAGGAAAGAATTTTTCTGATAATACTGTTCTGACTTTAAAAGGATCATTAGTGGAACATATCTGGTGGTCTAATTTCCATTTTAGATAACTCAGAATTATTAATTAACGTATTATACCTAGGCAAACTTCTAATTTCTGCAGAGAAGTGTCTAGACCTTCACAGCTTGAAAGGCGATAGCCAAAACCAACTATATAACAAGGGATAACTACAGGGTGAAAGGGATTTGGTCTCCTATGGATTTCCTACTGTTCTATTTCAGATCTGTTGACAGGGTTACAGGGCTGGCCTAATTTCTTTCTCCCTGATCTCTTTTTGGTATTGGTGTTGGTCCTTTCCCAGGTACTGTCTCACATTTTGGCATTTCAGGATTCTATCATATATTTGTATGTATGAAAACATCAGGTTGGCTATGCAAAACACTGTGAAACCACACTTGTTTTTTTAGAGGTAGTGTCCCACACCTCTCTGTGCAGTGACACACAGGCCGGATGTGTTCAGGTACCAGTGTGCATCAGCCAATACTCACATCAACACATCAGCCAACAGCTTGTGCAATAGCTTTAATGCCACTGTTGATGGAGCTGAAATTAGCATTTCTTAATGCTCCAAGCCAGGCTTTGTTTCACAACACATCTGAATTCCTCACCAGGTTTGCCAGAGTGCCACTGCAGGGTAAAAATTTTCAGAGCAAACTGCTGTTTGACAAAGAAAGCCGGAGATAAGGAAAAAAGTGAGGATTTATTTTTAATAAAAATTGTGCAGGAGTTAAATTAAATATTGCTGAATTGGAACTGTGTGACATATCTTTGCAAGAGACATTTGATTTTTGTACTCTTCTCCTGGGGTGCATATTTAAATAGAAAAATGTCATCAAAATACTGCATGATACTCATAACCTTCAGCAACTGCTAAAAACATTGATTTTGAGCTTTGATCTTTTGTGAAGAATTACTCCATCTGGGAAGTGCGCGTTTGGCTGCTTCACTTCTTAACTCTTTGTGTGATCTCTGCAGTGATGAGGCCTCTGTCAAAATGTACTGCAGTTAGCTGGTCTTCTCTTCAGTTCTGTCAGTCCTAGAAAGGGGTGGCTGGCTTGCCCTGTTTCCTATCTGGCTCATACTAATATTGTTTCCATCATCTACATTGGATGGTTGATTTATGGGTTTTGGATTTTAGTTACCTGGTTGGTTTTTTTTTTTTCAAATGAACACTAGCTAACTGCAGTATTTCTCTTGTCCACCTGTCTTGAGGTCTGGCTTGTCTGTCTATCTATGCTTAGACCATGGACAGGAACATTTTTTGTTTGCAACCATCACTTTTGCTCTTTTACTTTAACTTTGTGACTGCAGTCTTGATGGTAATCTCTGTAGCTTTCAAATACTTTGGGCCCAACTGTATTCTCTCTTGAAATCCAGTAATAAAATACCCTTTGCTTTCAGCTAGGGATACAAGAAAAAAAAACAAAACCAAACCCTGAACAAACCAACAAAAAACCCCCACAGACTGAAAACCTAACATTCCTCTTAGAGCTTCTTTCCAGAAACATGTACATTTTTGTAAGGAAATAATAATTTTTTCTCCCTTGTACCCTTAGTTCCATGTCATTTCCCAAAGCTTTCTGCTGTAGCATTCAGACTGCACCGCTGATAAAAATTGTTCTTTCTCTTTGTAGTTATATATTTTCCATTCTGTGATTCTGTGATTCCTTCATATTACAATCTTCCAGGAGACCAGAGAACTTTTCAGAATGTGGATCCAGTGTAGTGGATCCAAAACTTTCCCAGTCCACAGACAACATAGTAGCAGGAGACAGTTGCTGTATTTAGTCCATGGCTGGTGTCACTTTGGAGGCTGGAGGTGTTCACCTGTCATACCTTTTTCTACATGGGCAGCATGGGTGAGAGCTGTGAGGTCAGGGGATCAAATGTTTAAGAAGTCACTTCCAGGTTCAGAATGTAGTTTTATTATTCATTCAAGACACTCTGGACTATTCTGCTGAAGAGGACCTTCTTGACAAAGCTGGGGCTTAGCAAAGGCTGTTCATTCCACCTTTCTGTTTTGCACCTGTACTGTGAAGTAAACCAGAGGTTTGAAGCCCTTTCCTAGGTTCTTTTATCTATTTTTAAATAAACTAGGCATCTTTAAAGTCAGCATCTTCATAAATGTTACCAACCTCCCTGCGGAAATAACCAGAGCCAACATTTTGTGATTTAAGAAATATCTGTGGCATCTTCCTTAATTAATTTTGTTTACCTGGAATATATTTTCATGCAGTGATGATTCACATGTTGCTAACTGTTGAAAAGCATGTGCTCTCTCAAGGGGTACAACTTTAAAAAATAAGATTATTTGTACATAATGGGTTATTTTTGTTCAGGTGAGTTGCCTGAGCCAGTTACACTTGTGATTGCTGACTCAGGACAGGAACAAGGGTCAGCAGAAGGCAGCATCAGGGCAGTCGCTGCTTCAGCTGGCTCACGTTGCCTTTGTGCCTGCCCCCATGGACTCCCCATTTGATGTGTTCGTAGCAGCACTAATGAGGATGTAGCACACAGCTTAAAGAATCTGTTCAAACACTGAAACCAGAAGCAATATGAGCACAGCATTGCACCTGGAAGGATAAACTCTCATAAGAGAGAGTTTCAAGTCTCTTGGGCAGAGAGACTGCATTTCTGTGGAAAAAGAGTTTTTCAGAGCTCAGCAGGTATTGTTTTTGTAGCACTGTGCTGTCCTCAGGAGACATACAAGCACTGGTCGACCTTATGACATGCACTTTGAAGGGTGTTGGTGGCTGGTTCTCTGTTGTAACTGTGCAAAGAAGTCGTAACTCCCTGAATAAACTGGCTCATTTTTGCTAAAATGTTGCTTTGCCAGATCAAATTATTGTTCCACTTATACTTGTATCCTACTTATATAAGTAATCTTGTCTTGATTATTTAAAGTGCTATGCCACAGTGTGCCTTCACTACTTACTAAAAAACCCTGAGTACTGGTGGTGTTCCCTGCCTCAAAGGGTGGCAGCTGTGAGTTGGTGCTGCATAATGTATTACTGGAGGCAGCAACCACTAGGTTTCATTAATTCTGCAATTATACAGGTGATGAGTTAGATATATTGGTCCATTTGAAAGCACTGTAAGACTTTACAGACTTAGAGAAATTGTTTTGCCAAGTGCATTGCTGGAAATCTGCTACTTGAGGTGAAAGACAGTAGCTGCTTAACAGCTGGCAGATTCCTACAATCCACTGAACATACAGGGGTAATTTAGGCAGGCAAAAATGTAATTACTTGGTGTATTTTTACACTGAACTCATTAGACAGTGCCTTACGGTGGAAATATATCTCACTCAGTATCCCTATTAGCACTGGTCTTTAAGGGTGAAATTGTATATAATTAATGTAATCTGAACACAATTACAGACATTAACATGAGTAAAGTTATTCAGAGTTCTCTTTAAAACCTGAATCTTAGTTCTTGGGCTTAGTTAATTATATCAAAATAGACCCATTATTTACTCAATATGAAAATTTGGCTCTTTTAAATAAATGTGTTTGGATTTTTTTTTCCAACATGCCAAAGCAAGGCAATGTAGCAAATACAACATTATAAAAGCCAGAATTTAAAATAACTTTCAAAATATTAGAGACATGTCGATAGCCTGGCAACAATAACACAGCTATAAAAACTAAGTCTTTAGAACACAGCATAGAAACCTAAGCTATTAAAGCAGAAAGTCTGCTGACATTCTGACTTTCATGTAGATACAAAAGTGAACTAGATCATGTGAAGTGACTACAGTCAGAATTTAGTTTATTATAGACTACGCATTTGAAGTTTTAGTAAAAGTAATTGCACTGGGGCAATTGTTTTTTATGTAATGTAAAGAGTAGGGTTACATCTCTAAAGTTCATAGAACTTTGTGTGATCATGGATTTAATCAATTTAATCACTATTTAATCAATAGTGTTTTAGCTGGCATTTGGACTTAATGAAAGATACTGCTAGAAATTGCTGGAGACACCTGAAAGTGAACAGACGTAGTGATCTTGTGATTTGTGCTAGTATAAGTTCAGATTAATTTTTAAATAAAAATACCTACAGGCTTAATGTTCACAGACACACCTTTTCTTTAAGCATTGGGTTACCTTTTCCCTGACTATGCTTTTCCTACAGATTCTCTTGCTTTTCATATTTTTTATCACTTTTTCCTGTATAAAACCAATAATAATAACCACTTCTGCCTTCTAATATCATTATTCTTACTCGGTTTCAATTCATCCCAGTTCCCCATTCTGTATTAGCATACAAGCATATACCTGTTTGGTCTGACTACCTACTTTCTACATTGTTTAGATGTGACTTGACTGGTTCAAGCCTTTGGTTTTCTTGTTTCATTTGCTTCATTGTTTCTCCCTGCAACTGTTACTCTAAGTAAGCCTTGTCAACTTCATCTGCTAAGGATGTGTACTTTTGAACTGTGTGGTCTTCCACCGTGTCAAAATTCTCCAGTTCTTTTGTTTTGTTTTCAATCATTTTTTATTTATTTGAAGTTCACCTTGCTTGCAAAAACTCATCCTGTTTCAAAATCATTAACTCAACACCTCCGTTTTTTAAGGGTCTTCACTGAACTTACACTATCGCCTCAACTTTCAGGTACCCCATGATTCAATGTTTGATGCTCTTTTGAGAATTACTTCAGGTGACTTCACTGAGGAAATTAGGGTCAGATCCCTGGTGTTTAGTTCTGAAGGCAGGAGACCTATCACTAATGAATCTGTGTAAATTAGGATCTCTCACAGAAGGGTTCATGGGATGTTAAAGAGGATACTTTGTCAGACCATTGGGGCAATCGCACAAGAAAATTTTTGAAGGTTTTAACATAAAAGATTTTTTTTTTAAAAATTATTTTTAGCTACACTTCAACATATACATAAAACAGTCTATTAATGATACCAGTAAAGCAAACTTGTCATTAGAATAATCTAATACAAACAATTCCTTTCAGTGTCATGAAAAATAATTTAACTAATGAAGTTGATGCAAGAATGTATGTTTCACGTATATTTTTATTCTTAAGTACAGAAAGAAAAAAAAAAGGAAAAAATGGAGAATCTTTTATTTACTGTGAAATAGTATTTACTTATTTACATTTCTGGTCTAAAAAGTCCTAAATGTCTGCACAATTATTATGAAGCTTTACTTCAGTACCACATTCCTTTTTAAATCCCCTCTCGCAGACTTGTATTTTCCAGGATTGTTTCTGATGTCATCATATAATTAATTAGGAACTACCTATTTCAGGAGTCTACTGTTATCAGCAAACATTAGAAAATATTAAAATGGTTGACAAGTTATTGAATGACTAGGTGAGAAGTATTTTAATCTTCCTTTAGGCATCAAAGCTTTGTCATAAAATAATTAATGTCTCTCAAGTTTTTTTGTATATTGTAGATTTCTCATATACATATAGTAAAACCAACAGTACTGTTTTTGCTTTTATTATGACCTCCTCCTAAAGACCTTTACATTAGCATGATTCAGCACATAATTTTGTGATATGTCATCTTTTTCTCTACCTATGCAGTCTTTATGATGTATGTTCTTTGACACTTATAGGGCAGTTTAAAAAAGGTAATCTCTACTTTTTGCTATATTGAGAAGGGGATGAGGGTGAAGAAAAAGCTTTAATCTCTTGTCTGTATTCTGGTAATGCATTCTTGTGTCTTTAAGACCAGAGACTGCAGTGGAAAGTGGGCAAAATAGAGGTGGTCCAAAGTAACCTCTTCCAAAATGCATCTATTGTGGGCATCCTGAGCACCTCCTCTTTCCAACTGCACATCCACACCTGTTGGGCATTTTGCTTGCTGTTGTAAACATTCACAAATACAGTCCTGGATTTATTCTGCAGCTTTGAGGTCAGACAACAAGCAAAGCCTGTACCAAAAGAAGGCTAAAGTACAGCAGCACCATAGAGTACATGTCCTATCCTATACTTGTTATTTCTTTGTTTATTTGTGCAATAGAGTGCAATCAGCAAACCCTTAAGAGGGGATTTGTGTACAGTTAAAGAAGAATTAATATGACATAATTTGACATATTACAGTAGTTGCAATTGACTTTTACTATTTTGTTACCAGTGAAAAACTTGCTTTGGGGCTTAACGTATTGTCTCTCCTTTCTCATTTGTTTTGGAGCAGAAAAAGAAATACTCTGCATACAGAATAACTCTGTTAAATACTACTCTTGTCTTTTCCAGGGCATAAAATTCAGCTGTTTGCAATATTTTATAATATGTACATGGAAATAGCACCATTTCTCCTAAGATCATACAGTCTTAATTTGATGGACAACCTTAAGCTAACCAGAACTGAAAATACATTCAAAGCAGAAAACAGACCCACCTGAGAGTTTTTAGGGAGGAGGAAATTAAATGAAAGTTGAGGTGAGTTTCTGAGTATTTTGATAGCTGTAGAAGCCCAAAAAAACCACAGCAGGGCATCTTGTTCAGAATTCAAAGAACAGTAGTCCATGATCTTTACCTATCTCTTTCATTTAAACAAAAGATATCCCAAACTCCTCTCTTAAAAAGCAGACCAAAAAATTATATTGGCAAAAAAAGAAAATTTTAATAGGAAAATAACCCCTATCAAACAAATGAAAAAGAGTAAAAGAGAACACAGTCATCAACACTGTACTAATTTAGCATCATATCTGTAATTTTAGCCCCGGTATTCTTCTGCTCTTCTGTTCAGAGTAGGCATGTTTCAGTTCAACTTCATTGCTTTACTTCTTTCTTTTTTTTATTTTGCCTTTTCTCCCATTTAATCCTCCTTTCTCTCAAAACCCCCTTGATTTATATCCTGTTACAACTTCAGGTTTTTGAGTTAATACTTTAATTTATTTCTGCAGTTCAACTCTGTGTTTTTATATGATTGGAATTAACGATAGTGTGACTTTTTTCCAAAATATTTTTTTTTGCATTTAAATGATGTTACATTAAAACAGAAACTGCAAATGTACACACATCTTTCTAGTCATGTAATGCAAGAATTTATTAGTCTTGTGCCCTTATAATATGTGTTTCAAAGCACTCTGTTGCTCACAAAATTGGCATACTGTCATTTCTAAAGTCCTGATCCACCAATGAACTTTGTATGAATCAGTTTGGAACGCTACCTGAATTCCCAACCATGGAATCATGCCTCCACTTTTAGCCCACACAGACTGTTTTTAATCATTACCATGCAGAGCAATAAACTTGATTTTTCAGATCAGTAACTGAAAATTAGTAGGATTTGGTCCTTTGATCCTAAATCTTTAGAATTTCTTTGGCTTCTCTTGAAAAAATTGACTGTTTGATTAAACTGTTAATTACAATAATTAAACAGAGGAATACTCTCTTGTGTTCCTAATCAAGTCCATCCATCAAGTGCAAATGTGACCAGAATTTATTTTGTTAAATCTTCTATCAATCAGTTTAATCAGTTTCTTAGTGAAATATTGTACACCTGGTTTCTCATTGCAAAAATAATTTTCAAAGTTGAACAAGAAAATGGCTAAGATTCTCTATCTCTTCTTAAGTTGCTCCTTTACAGCTCTGTCAGTATTAAAGCTCTCGAATGCCAACACTGACAGAAGACACTGTAGCTTAAATGACCCTGCAGAGTGAAAATCTTATTATCTGTAAAGACAGTTCTTGCAAGTTGTAAAGCACAATGGGAGAAAAGTAACTGGGCTCTGTGTAATAGAACATGATTTCCTCAAGGCAAACACTTTCATCTTTTCAGGACAATTCACCAGAAATGACATAATTCACCAGCTGCATCAAATATGTGCATGGAGACCAAAAAAAAGTGATACAAGCAGACAGTTATCAGGTCTAGCAGGCAATCTTTTTGGTGCAAGGGGAAACTGACTGAGATCAGTTTAGTCCTAATGCAGTCATGTTTTCACTTAACAGGGCAACAGGACATGCACTTTTTCCTCTCTTTATCTCCATCTGGCTTCATTCATCTGGAAAAGGACCAGGTGTTTTACCAGTGAGGGAGAACCAAGTCCTCACAGTTTAGTCATTCAATTTAATTTTGAAGTGATTTGTTAGAAGACTTCTGTATACTTCTGGACATTTTGGGGGAAAACCTTTTTTAGTGGCATGAAATAAATATGAAGTTCCGTACTTGATACGAGAAATGTGTACTTGACACTGTTATTCAAAAATGACTTGGATTTGCTATATAGGATCTTAAGTAAATGCATTTCAGCATGACTTCCTGACCATGAGTTCGTTGCAGTGTAATATTTGGACAGCTGCTTGAGTTTAATCTATGTTTATTTTCTCATCTGCAATATGTCTGTGATTACACCTAACTGACACACACTGACTTGGGAAACTGATTGTATCCATGGCTGTCTCTCAGACCTTGAACAAGTACCATGAAGCTAAATTCAAAAAAGGCACTTAGATGTTTTAGGGATTGGTGTTGCATTTCCTAGGATTTATGCACCCAGCTTTCCAGGAGTAAAATTCAAGTCCTCTTTAGAAGTAGCCTGTGTACAGCACAGAACACCCTTTCAGTACCAGACAGACGGTTCAGTGGCTATGCAGCCTGAAAAGTAAGCCCGCGGATAGTATTTCATCCCCAGCAGCACCATTCCTAGGCTTTACAGGTCCAAACTTGAACACTGGAGAACAGAGCTCAGACTTGGAAAACCCATGTTTTGTCACCAGTTGTATCCCTGTCACAGTTCTATCAGAATAGCCCTCTGCCCCAGCACTGTTTAGTGGCAAAACTTTGTATAGCACTTGTGAGTTTTCACAGAAAAGACTTTGACAACTAAACTAAAGCTGCTGACTGAGAGGACCTAAGTGAAAAGCTGGAAGCATGTTCCAG
This sequence comes from Vireo altiloquus, assembly GCA_013396875.1. NCBI lineage: Eukaryota > Metazoa > Chordata > Aves > Passeriformes > Vireonidae > Vireo > Vireo altiloquus. The sequence goes on along the minus strand of VZRF01006735.1, from coordinate 271,772 downwards.
TTGTCAGAATGTGCAGGAGCTCAACACATCACTGTGACTCTTCAGAAAGTCAGGCGAGAAGGGAGACTTTGTGGAGTACATTTTATGCGTGTAACCAGATCATGCCACAGCAGCATGAGGCAGCAGTGAGTTCACTCCCACTGTGGCACACAATGGACTGTGAAGGGTGCAAGGCAGGAAGCCTGGGAAAGAGGCTGAACAAATCACTCTGGGCAGTTTACCTCCTTGGGTTGTTACAGGCACAGTCTGAAAATGTGTCTGCCCTTGCTGAACTGAACCATGGCCTCATTCTGCAGCTGTAGTCTAAGAGCTGTACTCTAGATAAGAAATGCTTCCTGTCTGCAGCAGCCAGCTACCAGACTGACAACCACTACATGCTGTTCCTCAGCCACACACAGGACTCAAATAAAGAAAATAATAAAGAAAATTTGCACTTAAGATTTGAAGGTCCAGTCACCTAGCAACTGTGGTTTCAAACTAAAGGTTTCAAACTAGGTTGGATTGTATATCACCACAGTCTTGATGTATTTAGTTACTGCAGCTTAAAAGAAAGATATTCAGATTAATTCTTTTGGGGGAAAGAAACCATGTATTGCATATAGCAAATGCAAATAAATTTTGGACAACAGATTACTATACCATGCTTTAATTGCACAAACATAGCATTATACTAACTAATAGGAAAAAGGGAGAAAGCTGCAGAATTTGGGTTGATACAGAATAGCTTCAGAGACTGATAACCTGGACTCTGTGAAGTTAATAGCATGTTATAAATAAATAAAAATATTGTCCACAATTGCTATAGAAATTATTTGAAATGTCTTTGGCAATGTATTCCAAGTATTTTATGATAGATAGTAGCTATTCATAATGCTTGGGAGCAATTGCAATGTCCATAAAACCCAAACCCATAGGAGACTACCCAGTGTACAGTGGTGTATACGATTACACTTCAAATATACTGAAGAACTGAAGGCTTATTTGTTCCGTGATGGTCTAAAATACACTGCAAAAGAATGCAACAACTAAATCATGAAAGAAATATAATTAACTGCCCTGGTTCCAGCTAGGAGAGGGTTAATGTTTGCAGTAGCCCCAAGAGGCTTGGCTTGGACCCAGGGGTTATCCTATACCATCTCTCCATTGCCAGGGGTAGGAGAAGGGCTCCCCCCACATGCTCAGGATATTACTGGTGGTGACATGAGAATCATTTGCCTCTCCTGTGCACTCTTGTCATTGATATTGCTGCTGTTACCTTGCTTCTTTCATTGCTGTTTCTGGTAAATTGTTCTTATCTCCACCAATGATCTTTGCTTTTTGTGCCTCCAGTTCTCCTCTCCAGCAGCTGCAGGGGGATGAGGAGGGGGAGGAGGGAGTGAGTGACAGAGCTGCACATGGTTTGGAGTGTTTTCACATGGTTTGGAGTGTTTCAGTGAGAGCACTAAACTGGGGAATAGCATTCCTAAACCATGTCAGTAACATTTGCCTATATCCTCTCAGAACCAAGAAATATGTGGGATGTGACAGACATGTAAGGCATTAGCAATAATATTTTGATTTTTTTTGGTTAGCTCATTGTGTCATCCTTACACAGATGGAAGTTACTGAGACCATATCGTTGTGTTGGGTGTGTGTTGTGCTGTGAACGTGTTGCACACTCTGGAGAGCAGTACACTGGAAAAAGGAGAAAGCGACAGCTGAGGTTTCACATCTGTCATATCTTCTCTGAGAGGAGTTCTTAGCCTCTCATACACTGAAAAACTGTGGAAAGCCAGTTCTCCTGTCTACCCAGAAATTAATATGGATGACTGGGAAATTATTTTTCCTTCACAGGTAATATTCTTCAGATATTCTCTTCTGAATAGCCCCCTTTTTGTGGGCTTTGGAGAGAGTTTGTTGCTTTGTTTAGAAGTAACCTTTAGTTTTCTAAAGTTCTGGTTTGATATATGGGAAGATTATTGATACTAACATCAGTTGGGCTTGTACATACAAATATAAGACCAAGAGAAATATTTAATATTGTTCACATATTGACAACACATGTCAATAACACAGATGTGTATCATTAGGTACACATTATGGAAGAAAACAGGCATCAGGTGGAGACAAATAATACCATTTTCTTCGTTGTTTATTTTTTTTTATATATATCTGAAGTGCAGCAGCCCAGTGCATACCATTGGCAAGTTTCAAACAGTACTGTAGCAGTTTCACCAAACATTTGTAAAAGAATATTGCTGTGTGTTTTTTTTCTTTTTTATTTTTTTTTCCCCAGAAGTACAGCTTTTATGAAGTCGTTATTTGGAAAGGTTTGAAGTGATTTAGAAGTTATTAAAGGTATTTCAGCCTGTATTTTCCATCCAGCCCTTTATTTATTTTTTCTAAAATTTCATCTATCAGTGCTCTATTGTAGGTTACCTGCCTTTGTATGGTATTTTTCCTATTCCCTAAAAATTTGCTTTCTTTCTTCATTAAAAAAAGCAGAAAAGAAAAAAAGTTCTTATGCATAAGTTCTGCTTTCTGTCTTTCTATCAAGAAAACAACAAAATTAAAAAAAAAAAAAAAAAAGAAACAAACAGCAACAACAAAACCAAAATAAAATCTCCAAAAACCCCAAAAAACCCCCAAACCCGGAAGTCTTGGAACATCAAAATAAAGATTTAATTTATGGATATTGGGAAAGGTATAAATGATAGAACTATGAGTTCCTTTCAGAAATTCCGTAAGAAAGGCACAGAAGTTGAGAATCTCAAAAATAGGAGCCTGAAATAATGTCATAGGTTCATGTCACGTACTTGAGTGAGGATATTGATGAGGAGAAAGTTGCCACTCTGCAACTTCATCAAAAGAAATATTTGGTATCTTGCATAGTCATAGTTATATTTATCAGAATTTTTTTAAGTTTCAGTACTACATAAGTTTTAGGATTCCAAATTTATGATTCAATCAGCTCTACTGCTATTCCATCATAATTCTCTGCTATTTAATCTGAGAGGTAAATGCTTTGGACAAGATAAACAGCCAACAGTCTATAGCGTGAGAGGGAGGTGAACTAACTTTTCTCCCAGAGCATGCTTCCAAGCTAAAATAGTATATTCTTTGGAGAAAGATGGAACAAATGAAATTTCTAAGACTAGGCTGTTTGATGGCTCTCAATGACTATGCTTTTGTAGAGAGAATTTTTTACAAACGTCAATGGCGTGTATTTTACACAGTGTTTATAAATTGTGACTTTTACTTTGGTCAAACAGGTATGCAAACAAAGGGAGAGACACAGAGTGGATTTCTGCAATTACACATTGTGCATGTACACTTCAGAAAAACTGGCTGTGGTTAGTGGACTTAACATCGTAGATATCATGAAGATTTCCCTCTTTACTTGTATGGTTACAGACATCCCAGTGCTACTGTCTTTTCCTCAACAATGAAATCTGCACTCAATATCACTGAAATTACTGCTCACTAATCTCTTTTTAGAGTATGCTCTAGATTCAGAAGGTCACAAATGAACACAGAAACCATGGTGAATAGCACAGCAGAACAGCATTTCCTTAGCATAAGCCAGCTGGAACCAAAACTTTACAAAAATAATAGAGGAATATTTATTCAAAATGGGAGTACGTTTTTTTGGGAAAAAATTGTTTAGCTGCCTCCTCTGGTAGGAGGGTGTTCTTTTTGGGACACTGTCAGGAGCTAAGGAGAAGTTCTCTTTCCTGTGTTACACTTCTTCAGCAATCAGAGGGAGCAGATTTAGTAATTAAGTATGCTCAAAATGTTTCAAAGTGAGTTGACTAAATGAATTATTAAACTTAACTGTGTCAGAATCAAGAGCTGGTTGTACATTCTCCTCTGTACAGTCTAGCACTGTAAATAAAGCACTGCTCTAATGGTAGTATTTTCCATAGCATGAGAAACTATTTTTGTTTAAACTCTTGTTCGTGATGCCAGCAATTTTCATAAAGAGGACAGTCTTGCCTTGCTGTTCAAGAGTTTTAATGATAGAAGCACTGACTCATTTTTGGAAGCTGTTCATGACTCCTTCTTTAGAGACATCCCTCACAGTAGACATTCATATTTTAAAGTAATGCATTGCATTGTATCTCAAACTATTTTGACAGAATGAGTAAATAGTACATTGTCTTAACAGGAACAATACTGGCACAGAAATTACTTGCAGTAAAATTCAATTAATGGAGAAAACTGGAAGTAGACTTTAGACCCACCATACCTCTCATCTAAGGATTAAGATATATAGGAATTGCACTGATCTTTTCTTTTCCTGCAAATTTCAATTTTTGTGTGGAAATGCTGGCTATATCTCCACATATTCCACTCTTCTTCATGGGTTGTTATGAGAACTCATGCTTCTGAGAATAAATCAAATATTGATATTAGCCACTGGATTGTAATTCTGGGAGCAGTAACTATTGAAGTCCTACTCACACCACAAGTCCACCTTTTAGAAAGCACAGTGAAATTCTGAGGGAGTCTCCTCAAGTTTCTTTCCTTTATTCTTTAATCTATGATTATGTACGATTGTTTATCATTTAGTCTACTTCCGTTGGGCACTTCAGTAACCATCTGTATGAATATCACTTTGTAAAAAGTTTTCTGTGACCTAGAAGTCACTCAAACCTTTGTGAAACAGCTACATTTTTCTGAGACAGTTTTGTAGTACAAACAGAAAGCTACTCCCCAATGAAATCAGCTTTAAGTTTGAACCATCTACTATGCAACCATTAACCTGATAACAGAATTAGTCTGCTGAGTAAGCAGAGTACTCTCAAAAGGAAAGTAATAATATGTAGAAGAATTTTTCACCATTTATTTGAGAAAGAGCAAGTGCAGCCATGAATACACACAGGAGCATTCTTGCTTTGAAAGAAAAAGAAGTAGAGGATAAATCCTGTCTGGAATAGAAAAAAAAGTTTCAAAAGACTCTTCAAAGAGTCTCTCACATAATCCTGTGGGAGACTCAAGAAGAGTGAGATAAATCTGAGGAATAAAAAGGAGACCTTTAATTAAACTCCTCAAGCTCTGTGTATGCATGTGCATGTTACATATTTCTGCTGCTAGAATTATTAGCTCATTCCTTGATGAGTGTTGCTGTATTGCACAGTTTGAGCTCCCTTCCAAAAGTAAGTTGAGACCCGAAAAATGCAATGGAGAAATAAACAGGAGAGAGACAGACATTTGGTAGAAATACCTACTGGATGTTCCAGCCCCTCTTCACTGACTAGGCAGCATACAAGGATTAGCTATACTGGAAGCCTGCCTTTGGTAACACCTCACAGGAGTTACCATGCCAGAATTCATTCACTGACAGGGAGTGTAACCTACTAAGGACGAGAGAATCTTAGAGCTCAGGATGCTCACATTGAAACGCTGCAATAGGCAGAATGCATGATACAGGATTCACTGACAGTGATAAAAAACCAAAAAAGATCCAGAAACATGCTTTCATGATCCTAATACAATTTTTTTTAAATTCTGGTTGACCTGTAATCTCATTATGGATTGAAAGGGTAACATTGTTTGAAAGTTTGCAGTATAAAATAGTCTTTGAATCATTTTGTGTTGCATCAAGTAAATTGATTTTTTGGTAGTTTTATAAATAGAAGGTGATGGTGAAACCTGAAGAGCACTCTTTTTCCTACTAAGCCATAGTATATTAAATAATGTAGGAATGACCTAAAATGAAAGTCCTTGATATTTCAGGAGTTCTGAATGCCTTAGTGCTTCTTCAGTGTTCCTTAGTTTTAACAGCAAGTCTCACAATCTTTCCTGGAATTATGGGACACAATGTATGGAATATATGTGTGTCTGTGTGTGTGTATATATATGTATATATATGTATGTCTATGTATGTATGTATACGTATATATGTATATATATGTAAGCATGTGTGTAGATATAGAGGTATGTATTAAAATGAAAGGACTGAAAATGGCACACATTTGAGAAACCTAGAGAGAAAGACTAGTATTTAGTTGCAGTTGGGGGAAAAATAGTAATTAAGTAGAAATGGGTTGTGGAGGAAAGGAACTTTTACCTCAGGAGACAATCTGCCCTACTTTCTTTTCTCACATTTTGAAATCTATGAATCTTTTACTTGCTTCATCACTTTCCTGATTCCCTGCAGGCCAGAGCTGACAGCTAAGCCTCTGTTTTATCTTAAACTGTTCAAAGCATGTTGGAAAATGACTTACCCTGCTGAGCCTGAGAGTAGCAGGAACCCTCCTACTGGTTACCCCTAGTCCAGGTGATCACTGTTGCTCGAGTTAAATCATGGTAGTCCCAGAACAGCTGGCAGATTGTTACAATATATGGTCTTTTACTGCTTTCAATTGAAATCCAGAAACAGAGTTGACTTTTTTTTTTATTGTCTGTAGAGGTAATTATTTATGTATTGAGCCACTCTGATATCAGCATATAAAGATAGTTTTTTACCCTGTGTTATTAGCACATTTTTTTGTATGAAAAGGGTCAAGCAGTTAAACTGTCTGTAGCCATCAGCTCTGTTAGTTCTGTGGGCTCTCTTTGCTGTCTTTTGATACAGCCTTTAAAAATTCTTTCGATTTTTATTCCATTGCACTTTAAGAATTAGCTTTAAAATACACTGTTGTCACTACACTTTGGCATGATAAAATGCAGAGATGTGGTGTGTATGGCCTCATTCATGTCTTTAAAAATAGAATTCCACTGGAATTTCTACAGTCATTTCATTTTAGTAGGTGTTAACTTGTCATAAAAAATTGATACACCTCAAACAGTTCTCTGTGATCAAGCAAAATAAGTCAGAATAGGAATTGCAGATCGTTTATGCTCAGCCTGTATCATGAAATAATATGCTCATGTACTGTATTTCATCTTCAAAGTTTTACTATCTGTATTATCATCAGAAGTGGCATGTAACTAAGTGGTATATGAGATTGTTAGGTTAAAATTCATCTGAATGCACCTGAACCTGCCTTTTGCCATTCTCAGGAGGAAGCTACACACCGTTCTTCACTGCTTTTAGCCTTTGTGAGATAATTGTTTCTTTTTTGATAACTGAGGGGAAAAGTACCACTAATGCTAGGCAGAGCTCCTTTTATTGTGACAGGTTATCTTTGGATTTTGTGCTGGTGAGAATGTTTGCAGGGAATTTGTTGTTGATGTCCTATTGACTAATAACAACAAACAATGTTTGAAGGTAAAAGTTAGAGGACTTACAAATCCATGAAGGTCTGGAAAACTAACCCAGATTGAGTCTTTCGATTCTTTCCACTATTTTGAGGTCACAAGAGGTGGGATGTATTTTACCTTTAGAATCAGAAATTGTAACACACATCAAAAATTTCCTTCTTATTTTTTGCAGGGTGAAACGTTTCCTAAAGTCTCTCTAAAAACATCAGGAATGCCATTTTGCATCTTTGTTTACCATATTGGCTTACCATAAAGCCTTCAATCTTAGTCCTGTTAGGAAACATTCTCTACAACAATGTCAGTGACTTTATTTTTCTTAAAATTTGGTTATGTTGTTGGCACACTTTGACTCATTATACTGTGCAAACAAAAGAAATTATCTCCTCTCTAATTTATACTAGTAGATCAGTAGAGATGTACTACCTTGAAATGTATACCTTGAATTAGGAAACAAAAGTCAGTTATAGATGTTTTTTTGAACTATTTTAGATGCATAGGAGCTTAATATGAATTGTTTTACTTGCTGTAATATCTTTCTTTGCTCTCATTATTCTCACTCTTGGCCAATTTAAATGCCAGCTCATTTCTGAATTTTTTGCATTTTTGAGTCCCATCAATCCTTATCATGATGCTGTAGTAGACTCTAGGGCATATAAGGATACTGGGACTGAAAATACATTGGGTAAAAAGGCATTATTTCCTCTTTACTAAATACATACTGCATTGCAGAAATTACAATCTGAAGACATGTTTCAGAGATGTGGTGAGAAACTTGGACAGAATTGCCTTAGATAGGGAGGTTGTGTACAAACCACTGTTCAGTTATCTATGTTAATTAAGTAACTTTATCACATATTGTTAAAACAGTTAAAAAACCCAGAAGAGCACTGGAGTCATTTTTGTGTCCTTCATAAACACACTGTTTATAGAAGTAGTTCCAAAGTAATTCATGGTCGATGATTATTGCATAGTGGTGGGCCTTGGGTTGTGCTGAGGGTCATCATTTAAAGGAGTCAGCACCTTCTGAGAGATCTGCTGCAAGATAGCATCAACAAAATTTTGGATGATTTCTCAAAAAGTACAATATGGTTATCCCTAACAGTAGATAGGGGAAGAGAAGCAGATTTTCCAAGTGCAAACTACTCAATATGAAAGCTTGGGGTACCTAGGCACACATTTTTATTCAGTCACGGGTTTGTCAGTGCCCTTCTTATCCACTGTAAAAAAAGGGAGAAAAATACCCTTACTTTACAAAGGCATAGGAAAACACTTTTAGATTTCATTGTATTTTGAACCAATACTGATGATATTGCTCTCCTTATTAGATGGACACATCTGCCAATGGGTTGATGAAAGAAATGATGATGAATGAAGATGACAAGCTACAGATCATCATGAAAGAAATTAACTTCAGCAGATGTAAAATTCTGTATTATGCAATATTGCTTGTCCAAATTTGTGGTAGCTGCTGTAATTGTTTCACTGCAGGAGGGGCTATTAGTTACAGGGCTAGCAAGGCACAGTTTTCAAATAGGTTTTTTTTAATACATATTTTGCTGAGCAGAACTGTAAAATAAAAATCTGTGTTTTAAAATATTCATTTATTTTTCTTTCTTTCTTACAGCTTGTGGCCAATGCAATCCTTTTTGTCAGTGTAAATTTGTATGGGGTCTTTGTGAGGATTTTGACAGAAAGGGCTCAGAGGAAGGCATTCCTTCAGGCCAGGAACTGCATTGAGGACAGGCTGAGACTGGAGGATGAAAATGAAAAACAGGTCAGTTTCTAAGCCTTATTTATTTTTCTCTGTTTCTCCTGAGATGACTGTAGTTATGTGAACCACAGGTTAGGACGTTGTTGCCAGATGTATGCTAGGGCATGTGTGCATTTCCATTGTGAAGGAAGTGCTGCCTTTCCCCATCTGCTTCTGCTCTTTGTCCCCAGTGCATGCACACTCTTCGCTCTTCATCTGCAGCTCTCAGAGAAGGTGCAGGGTGACCCCACAGCTACTGTCAGCTCCAGTGCCACAGGGGATCTATTTTAGGGCTGAGTCAAAGCTAACGTACTATTGTAATATAAGATTGTGGTTATTATCTGTGTGGATGTTTTTGGGTGGGTGTTAGATGAATTGTAATTACTTTTCTTCTGGATGAGCGTGCTATAACCTGTTTGCCTTCATGACACCTATAAAAAAAGTCAACATTTTGGGCACAAGGAGCTGCACTGATGACTGCATAATATAATTGATATCAAGAATGCATATATTATATTTTTGTACAACTAATAAGAATGACTGTGATAGCAATCAATATCTCTTCTCAAAAATCACCACAGTTATTTGATAGTTTATTTCACACAATTTTATCAATCAGCCTTCCAAGCATATTTGGAAACAACAGAAAAAAAGTGCTAATTGCTGTTGTTACTCACAGATCTGAGGCTTAAACCTGTTATGATCTGTTGGTCTGAACTAGCTTTTTCTTTCTGTATAGGTGATAATAGAGGGTGACCCTGGAATTCCTGGACTGGCCTTTGTGGCAGGGTGGTTACTTGTGCTGAACAAGGTGTCAAGGTCCTCAAAGCTTGTGTTCCTCACACAGTTTTACCTCCCCTCATTTGCAATTTCTCTAGCAAGGCTATTCCTATGTGTGGAGTAATGCAGGTCCTTAAGTACTTTGTGTTATGAATTAAGTGAATGTGTTTTTATGAGCTGAACATAAAACTCTCTAATAAGTAGACATCTCTTTGAACGCTGCATGACTTTGCTGGCTGTGTAAAAATGGTGTTTGGATCAAATCCTTTAGATTTAATTCTGTTATTTTGTAATCCAAAGCTGCAGATTTTTTAAAGGCATAAATGTGTGATAAGTGAATTTTCATGGGATTTAAACAAGCCTGTCATTTGTGCCTTTAAAAAACTACTTCTGGGATCCAACATGAAAAAAAAATCGATTTTTGTGTTTCTCTTGTTAACACATTAGCAATCTATCTTATTTTATATGTTGTCTATGCGTATAGAAACACAACAAAAGCAATAACATTACACATAAATGCCATTATTGTAGATAGTATACCTAGATAATTCTGCAAATGTTTTTCCAATGCAGTGTACAGGTCAGGGAAGAGAATAAACTTTTCTCCTACACTTCTGAAATTAACTTTATGCATTACAGTGTAGACTCAATGAAGTAGTGAAATATGCTAATTAGCTGTCAGAAGTACCACCAAAATACTTTCTGTGGCTGCTCTCACACTATATTAGCACACCTCTTAAACCAGAGTGAGAATTAAGACACAATTACAGGCTACAAAATTATCCTGCAGTTGCTGTGGCACAACGTACCCTGAGTTTCCAGCTGGCAACACTCAAGAGTGCCTTGAAAGAAACGCTGCTGACCTAATTCAATTTTTGTGATCAGTCCTTTATTTTTGTTCTCCAAAGTATTGACATTACATGTTAAAAAGGAATGAATGTTTCCATCAGACTTTCTTGACTTATCCAGATGCTATGCCCTAAAAAACATAGCCCTTTAACACTGAGAGTTGTAATCCAAAATGCTAAAACCTTTCCCTGATATTACTGTGCAAGTCTCTAACTGGAAAGGAAAGAGTATGCTCTTGACTTTTCAACAAACACAGCTTTCTGGAGTTAGACTGTGAGACAGATGCCACAGCTGAAACTGTTAAGTGAGATTTCTTCCTCTGTGTCCTACTTACAGTGAATTCTCCTTATGGGATATATTTGTATTAATAGTCCCAAGTGATAATTTTGATAAAACTATTTTTATGAGCAAGAGTAAATAGCTCATGTTACTGCATTTTTGGACTCATGCAAGTGGGCTTGAAAATGTTACTGGGGAGAAGGGGAGCTGACAGATTCTGTTTATTTTAAATTTCAGTGTAAGGCTCACCCTTTTATCTGTTCTCAGTGATCACAGTGAATAACTGGCCTTGATGGTGGCATCTAGACTGAAATTCCACCAGAAGATTATCCACCAAATAAGTTTTAGATAATGAGCAAATATTTATAATCATTCACTTCTTATTTATAATCATTCATCTTCTCTTGTTATCTGTAAATCTCAGCAGCAAGCCATCCTCTGCAAAGCAGACAGCTAAAAATAATTATTGTGAGGAGGGTCCTGTTCCCTTGAATTTTGTTTTTTCTGTTCATGCTTAAAGCATGTGAGCACTTCCCCTCACTGCCACTGCACCATCTCTCTGCGTCCGCTTCCTTAATTCCAGGTCATCCTTTGCCCCTACAGCAGAAAAAGCATTGTCACCCAGCTCCCTGAAGGACTCCTGGTGTTAAGACATCCTAACTGATCTTCCAGGCACTACTTCACCCTTTCCCAAGTAAGAAAGAAAGGACCAGCAGGAATGGGGAATGGGGGATGTATTCAGCATAGAAAAAGAAGGAGTCTGCTGCTGATTGAACTGATTGCCATTTCACTAAGGGGATATGAATAAGGAAGATATGGCTCACCATGTCTTAATTCCAGGTGTAGTGGCTTCTGAAGTGGAGCTGTGCTCCAAGGGAGAGATACCATTGTTCTTCTAAGGCCATCTTAACTGGAAAAGCAACTGGACTATGGTCTTTAAAGACATGTAGACTCCCATTTTTGGAGTGTCTCTTTCAGCATATGTACAGTTCTGTTGTCCTCACAGTTTTGTGGTCATCACTCTAACTGTACTAATTAATATTCTAATTATGCACTCTGTGAAACAGAATTTCCTTTTATTTGTCATAGACTTATTGTCTGATGAATTGATTGTGTGCTTTCCAGCTCTCATTTTGTGACATGAGTAATCATCCTACAGTAACCTTTTCCATGCCACTCACAACACTGTGGACTTTCATAACCCTGCTCATCTCTCTTTCCAAGCTCAAGACCTGTAGTCTCTTTGGTCTCCTGATGTATGCAAGCTGTATCCTACTCCACTCTTACCAACCTTGTAACGAATCTTAATCACATTCCCTCCATTTCTTGCCCCGAAAATAAGAATATTTTTATGCATATTCATGCATTGAATTTGGGGATAAAGAATATAATTTACCTTATTGAAATGCACTTGATGTAGCATACATTGATGTGAAAAATGCCTGTTGCTTTCATATAAGGCAGGCCGGAAAAACATTTGATTTCATGCAAACTTTCAAAGTCCACAAAACCACCTTAGATATCTTGACTGGTTATTTAATTTCATAAGTACATGTAAATATTTTTGCAAAATAGAGACTATCTTTCAAGCCACTTGTTTAGATATTTCCTTCCCTCCTAAATGTTACTTTTGTCCTCACAATTAGGATTAATGGTGGAAAGTCAACTGGAAAATAGCAAAGTCTCCAGAATGGGGTATTTGCTACCTTAAAAACTAATTGTGAAATGACATCTAGTTTTTCAAACCATTGGGACTGGAGAAATGCATTTATTGGTGGCACCTATCTCTCAACATGGTTGTGTACTTCACTACAATTCATGAAATTTATATTTATTTACTGTAAGAAACTGAAAGAAGCACTTAAAAATGATAGGGATTTAGGAAGCATGGGGCTGAGACAGCCAGCTCTGTGTCTAGCTTCCAGACCACAAGCCTGCCACTCCAGCTAATCAGATTTGCTGAGAGAAAGGATTGTTCAACACCATGCTGCTGCAGTAATGCTGGTTCTGGGAGACAGACTAGCATTTTGGTGGCAGTCTGCAGTTCTTCCATACACGTTCCCCAGATCATGTCCAGCTAGCTAAATTTTCCTTATGCAATGCTGCATTGTGTGTACAAATGTCTGCATGCATATGTGTCTGCATTCCAAGTGCCTTCTGCAATGTCCTTAATGTTGCATGTAGTAACTGGGTCACCACTGAGTCAGAGATTTGATTAATAACTATTCATAGAAATGGAAAAGGTGTCAACAAAAGATACCATGGCTCTCACTGCACAATTTTTTGAACTACTGCTTGGGGTGTCTTGTGTTCAAATTCTCTGCTGCATTCAGATTTCCCTTTAAGACAATTAAATTATTATATTAAACATTTTGGATATGTGTACTACCTCCTGTACCTTTGAGTAAAAAGATGACAGCTACAGAAACCCTCCAGTGGTTTTGTCTGTTGTGTTTAATTTCAAGCACTTACGAAGAAAGGGAAAAAACTACATTAACTTTGAGTAAAGGAAATCATGTTGGATTTTGTTTTGGTAGTGGATTACAGTTTGCTGAGATTTTTATCCTTTGGATTCAGTAACTAAACTGAGGAATTAGTTATTTGCAGGGCCCCAGGCAGAAGTAATTTCTAGAGTACAATATGCTTATCAGGTTCTCATGTTTCCCATACTTTTTATTCTCAGAATCTTGCATCTTTTTTTTTTCATTGCAGTGCAGAAGAATATATGAAATTTATCATTAAAACACAGGCCTTGTTTCCATAACCGTTCATACTGGCTGAGTGCATCAGCAAATAGCCTTGCAGCAAAAATTTCACCTGGATCAGGTGTGGATGCAAAAGATATTCTTGTCAAATTATCTAGTGTGCAGCATGGAAGTGATTCTCATTTTGCACAAAGTGCAAGGTGCATGATGATACCTGATCCTCTGCAAAAGCTAGCCAGTATGAGCTTTAAAAAACATAGGTGGACTAATTTTAGCTAACAGGGTGAGCCTGTACCACATTACTGCTATGTTCTGTGTTACAGGGCAGCTTAAAGTTGTATCTATTCTGTCATCAAATCACAGTCTTACACTGGAAATTCTATCTTCAAAAATCTATTTGTTCTTTACTAGGATCAGGAAAAACAGGAAATAAGGAGTGATTCAGGCTGTCAGTTTGAACAACTGGACTTCAGGACCACTTGTGCAGGCTGACCACCAATGCCTCAGCCAAATAGCAGCATCAGAGATTGGAACTTGTCTTGCTGTCTGTTTGATTTGCCCCATTTGGCTGCTTAGATCCTTACACAGAAAAAAAAAGAACTGTTTGCTACCTTTATCCTGCCATGTGGCATCCCTGGTCCATCTTCCACCTTTCTCAGGTAAAAAGAAACATGGAGGCACATTTCTCTCTCCCACACAGCAATAATTGCCCAGAAGCTTTCTACTGACCAGCACCTGCAATAATTGTGCATGTGTCTATCCTTCATAGAGCAAATAATAAAGCTAAGGGCTACTCAAGTGAAATTAAAACCTCCAGGTGGAAGGCTTCAGCTTCAACCCAAAGTCATTACGAGTTGCTTGTAACCTCCTGCAAGGAAAGGTTTAGCAAACAAATAAGTGTATTTTAATTTTACAGATTCATTGCACCTCTTGTAATGCAGAATAAATCTTTCATCTGAATGCAGTTAGTGCAAGAAGCTACAATGCTTGACATACCACCAGGACTCTTCTTACCTGGCTTTGGCCAAGTAAAAGTGAGGCTTGTAATCTAACCTTTTAACCTACAGGCATTAATCCCTAGTAGTAACAGGCACATCTAAGGCTTGTTCAGCCCTTCTGTCCTGAACTTTTTGTTAAATACAAGATGAGGTTTTTCTTGGGAGTGGTTACAAGAGGTCACTTCAACTTAGGGCTGCACAGGTGTAGGATGTACCTTGCTACTAGACTTGCAATTCCAAAGTGTGAAAACATACAGTAAAGTGGGTAACATATAATAAAAACTCACAGTTGTAAACCACATTAATGTCATGTATTTTAATCACCTTGTGATTTTATTACTCTAGCTACATGCCTTTATTTTACAAAATGAAATGTAAGAAAAGTCTATATAAAAATATCTAAAAAACCACGCATAAGAACAGGCTATAACATTTCTATAACAATTTGGTTTAACTTTATTTCATCCCCTGAAAGCTTTCTGATGTTAGTAAATGTTGTGGTTTAACCCTAGGCAGCAACTAAGCACCAAATAACTACTGTCTCGCTCCGTCCTTCCCTCCTTCCCTCCCTCCATGGTGGGATGGGAGAGAGAATAGAAAGAGCAAAAGTGCGAAAACTCACGGATTGAGATAAAGACACTTTAATAGCTAAAGCAAAAGCTGTGCGTGCAAGCAAAACAAAACAAGAAATAATTTCACTGCTTCCCAATTGGCAGGCTGGTGTTCAGCCATTCCTGGGAAAACAAAGTTTCATCACATGTAATGGTCACTTGAGAAGACAAATGCCATGACTGAATATCATCTTCCCCCCTTCCTCTTTTTTTCCACCAGCTTATATGCTGAGCATGACACCATATGTTATGGAAAATCCCTTTGGTTAGTTGGGGTCAGGTGTCCACTGTGTCCCCTCCCAGCTTCTTGGGCATCTAAAGCCTCCTCTCTGGCAGGATGCTGTGAGAGGCAGAAAAGCCCTTGGCTCTGAGTAAAATCTGATCAGCAATAACTAAAACATCCCTGTGTTGTAAACACTGTTTTGAGCACAAATCCAAAACACGACACCCTACTAGCCACTGTGAAGAAAATTAACTCTATTAACTCTGTCTAAAAAAAAAGAAAATTAAATATGTCAATTAAATTGGTTATCAGCCATTCCATTTTATGTCACAAGGTTTCAAAAATTTGTACATTTTTAAAGTTAAATAGCCCTCTATAAAGTTTTTTTATAGATTTATAAAGATAAAAAGAGGCCATATGAACTTTGTTTTCCAGTACACATGTAGTCACTCATATTCAGGCTAAGCAGGAAGATGTCTTAGACTGTTTGTTGCAATTTGTTTTTATCTCATAGATGTATGCATACAGTCGTGCCACCCATGTTAAACTCTCATATGTAATGTATGATGGCTTACATTGAGTAGAGTAGATAAACTTTTGGGTGGGGGTATTGATCTGCTAGAGAATAGGAAGGCTCTGGAAAGGCTGCAGTGATGGATCAAGGTTCAACAAGGCCAAGTGCCAGGAACCTGCCCTTGCAGGGCTACAGACTTGGAAGAGAGTGGTTGTAAAGCTGCCTGGTGAAAAAGACCTGGGCTTGCTGGTCAGCAGCTGAAGAGGAGCCAGCAGTGCCCAAGAGGCCAAAAAGAGTGATGGCATTCTGGCCTGTATCAGCAATGGTGTGGCCAGCAGGACCAGGGCAGTGATTGTCCAACTGTACTCAGCACTGGTGAGGACACACTTTGAATCCTGTGTTCAGTTTTGGACCTCCCTCTACAAGTAAGACACTGAGAGGCTGGAGTGTGTCCAGAGAAGGGCAGTCGAGCTGGGGAGGGGTCTGGAGAGTAAGTCCTGTGAGGAGTTGTTGAGGGAGCTGGGATTATTCAGTCTGGAGACAGGGAGGCTCAGGGGGGACCTTATTGATCTCTACAACTGCCTGAATCCTCTTATCTCTACAATTGGCCTGGTGTAGCCAGATGGGGGTCAGTCTCTTCTCCCAGGTAACAAGTGACAGGAGGACATGGCCTCAAACTGCACCAAGGGAGGTTCAGGTTGGACACTGGGAAGCATTTCTTCATGAAAAGGNAGTTGCTTGTAACCTCCTGCAAGGAAAGGTTTAGCAAACAAATAAGTGTATTTTAATTTTACAGATTCATTGCACCTCTTGTAATGCAGAATAAATCTTTCATCTGAATGCAGTTAGTGCAAGAAGCTACAATGCTTGACATACCACCAGGACTCTTCTTACCTGGCTTTGGCCAAGTAAAAGTGAGGCTTGTAATCTAACCTTTTAACCTACAGGCATTAATCCCTAGTAGTAACAGGCACATCTAAGGCTTGTTCAGCCCTTCTGTCCTGAACTTTTTGTTAAATACAAGATGAGGTTTTTCTTGGGAGTGGTTACAAGAGGTCACTTCAACTTAGGGCTGCACAGCTGTAGGATGTACCTTGCTACTAGACTTGCAACTCCAAAGTGTGAAAACATACAGTAAAGTGGGTAACATATAATAAAGACTCACAGTTGTAAACCACATTAATGTCATGTATTTTAATCACCTTGTGATTTTATTACTCTAGCTACATGCCTTTATTTTACAAAATGAAATGTAAGAAAAGTCTATATAAAAATATCTAAAAAACCACGCATAAGAACAGGCTATAACATTTCTATAACAATTTGGTTTAACTTTATTTCATCCCCTGAAAGCTTTCTGATGTTAGTAAATGTTGTGGTTTAACCCTAGGCAGCAACTAAGCACCAAATAACTACTGTCTCGCTCCGTCCTTCCCTCCTTCCCTCCCTCCATGGTGGGATGGGAGAGAGAATAGAAAGAGCAAAAGTGCGAAAACTCACGGATTGAGATAAAGACACTTTAATAGCTAAAGCAAAAGCTGTGCGTGCAAGCAAAACAAAACAAGAAATAATTTCACTGCTTCCCAATTGGCAGGCTGGTGTTCAGCCATTCCTGGGAAAACAAAGTTTCATCACATGTAATGGTCACTTGAGAAGACAAATGCCATGACTGAATATCATCTTCCCCCCTTCCTCTTTTTTTCCACCAGCTTGTATGCTGAGCATGACACCATATGTTATGGAAAATCCCTTTGGTTAGTTGGGGTCAGGTGTCCCGGCTGTGTCCCCTCCCAGCTTCTTGGGCATCTAAAGCCTCCTCTCTGGCAGGATGCTGTGAGAGGCAGAAAAGCCCTTGGCTCTGAGTAAAATCTGATCAGCAATAACTAAAACATCCCTGTGTTGTAAACACTGTTTTGAGCACAAATCCAAAACACGACACCCTACTAGCCACTGTGAAGAAAATTAACTCTATTAACTCTGTCTAAAAAAAAAGAAAATTAAATATGTCAATTAAATTGGTTATCAGCCATTCCATTTTATGTCACAAGGTTTCAAAAATTTGTACATTTTTAAAGTTAAATAGCCCTCTATAAAGTTTTTTTATAGATTTATAAAGATAAAAAGAGGCCATATGAACTTTGTTTTCCAGTACACATGTAGTCACTCATATTCAGGCTAAGCAGGAAGATGTCTTAGACTGTTTGTTGCAATTTGTTTTTATCTCATAGATGTATGCATACAGTCGTGCCACCCATGTTAAACTCTCATATGTAATGTATGATGGCTTACATTGAGTAGAGTAGATAAACTTTTGGGTGGGGGTATTGATCTGCTAGAGAATAGGAAGGCTCTGGAAAGGCTGCAGTGATGGATCAAGGTTCAACAAGGCCAAGTGCCAGGAACCTGCCCTTGCAGGGCTACAGACTTGGAAGAGAGTGGTTGTAAAGCTGCCTGGTGAAAAAGACCTGGGCTTGCTGGTCAGCAGCTGAAGAGGAGCCAGCAGTGCCCAAGAGGCCAAAAAGAGTGATGGCATTCTGGCCTGTATCAGCAATGGTGTGGCCAGCAGGACCAGGGCAGTGATTGTCCAACTGTACTCAGCACTGGTGAGGACACACTTTGAATCCTGTGTTCAGTTTTGGACCTCCCTCTACAAGTAAGACACTGAGAGGCTGGAGTGTGTCCAGAGAAGGGCAGTCGAGCTGGGGAGGGGTCTGGAGAGTAAGTCCTGTGAGGAGTTGTTGAGGGAGCTGGGATTATTCAGTCTGGAGACAGGGAGGCTCAGGGGGGACCTTATTGATCTCTACAACTGCCTGAATCCTCTTATCTCTACAATTGGCCTGGTGTAGCTGGATGGGGGTTAGTATCTTCTCCCAGGTAACAAGTGACAGGAGGACATGGCCTCAAACTGCACCAAGGGAGGTTCAGGTTGGACACTGGGAAGCATTTCTTCATGAAAAGGGTTGTCAAGCATTGGAATGGGCTGCCCAGGGAGGTAGTGGAGTTGCTACCATTGGAGGTGTTCAAAAAAACCAACTAGATATGGCACTTAGTGCCATGGTCTAATTGACAAGGTGGTGTCTGGCCAGAGGTTGGGCTTGATGAACTCGGAGGTCTTTTCCAACCTAAATGAATCTGTGATAAATTGATAACGTAAAAATTAGTGGTTATGTAATTCTAAACCTGTTAATACTTTGGCTGTTAGGAGTTTTGGAATAAATAATGGAAAAATTATAATATGTTCTCTTTCAAGCAAGTGTCAATCAAATGTGCTAGTGTTTGACTCTGAATTTTTCTATTTATTTTTCCTACTTCCATTGTGTATTTTCAATTAGAGAGAATGGAAGAGGAGGGATGAACAGGATCACAAAAACCTGTGCTTATTAGATGATTAAAAATGCACAACCTTTCAGCTTTAATCAGATAACAGTTTTCAGCAGGTAACATCATGGATAACAGTTGCCAAGGCAAATTATCGTAATTAGGCACACTGGCTATAGTGCATCAGATTCTGAAGTTAAGTTGTAAGACAGAAAAATAATTCAAAAGAGTTTCTTATAGTTGATTTCTAAATTTAGAGTAATATCCATGACGGCAGTGCTGTGTGAACACTAATGCAATGTTATTATGCATTTTAGTAGGATGCCACAGTGTGAGGTAAAGCAACCTCAGGAGTGAATCCTGATGTTCTTCCCTCAGCAGCAGAAATTCATAGAAAGCTTTAAAATGTCATTAGAAAAGTCCTCTTACATGTATTTTTATTGCTGTTCACAGAATTGTTTTCACTTCCAGAAGAGTCTTCACTGTAACAAAAGGTTGGCTAACATGTTACACGAGTTTGACACTTTTCCTGTGCCAGTCTTCAAACACAGGGTGGTTCCGCCATAGACCAACTGTTTTGTCACCTAGGTGTTTCATGTCACAGCAGCTGGCACTGCCACATGTGCAGTTTGCCAAATGACATGTTACCACTTAAGCACAGATTATCTCCGTGAACAGAATACTGAGCTGGGCACTTTCACTTCAGTATAGGAAAGTATATGCTGCTGGCCCACGCTCTTGTGGATTTTTTGCCTGTTTCTTTTGGCCAACTGTCTATGGAGGAAAAGAGCTAGACTACACCCCATTAACTGGCAAAATAGATATGTTCTATTGTAGTATTTTTGTCAGGTTTTCCACTATAAATGAACTTCTGTCTGTCGTGTGATGTAAATTCTTTCCAAGGTTTCTGTTCCCCATTACTTCTTCAATATAAACTTATTTCATTTGGAGTGTAGCTCCCGTTCAGGCACATTTGATTAGAAATTTCCCAGTCTGACAAGGAAATAATGAGCTAAATCTGAGTCACAGTTGCTATTTTAAATGGGTGAATACATTCATTGCTTCCTTAGCATATTAGCAACTGGTCCTTTTCCTTCCACTTTGGAAGGCAGTGAGATTTTCTGCTGTGGGTTAGGTTCAGTTCCCTGCTCTAAAAAGAGACAAAATGAGGACAAGTAGCAAAGGACAAAGGCTTTTACATTTTTATGATCTAAATTAGAAAAAAAATCTAGATTTTTGAAGCAAACCATATTTATATTTTCACCTTTGGAAATTCAGACATCTATTCCATTTTACTGTTTTGTGTCATGATTTTATTTCCTATTACTATATAAAGGGCATTTATGGTCTTTGAAAAAGGAAATGCTAACTGTTTGCCACTTAATATGTCTTTCATAGGTTCTAAAATTACTTTTTTTGACTTCAGGTTCCTGGGGTTTTTTCATTCTTTAGTCTGCTTACACCCACTAGTGGGCTCAGTTTTTATCACTAGCATCAAAAAGCCTATCTTTATTGAAGTGTTCATGCTTGTTCTGCCACCAGCGAAGATCTGTTCTAAAAAGGATCATGTGCTGATACTGAGTCGCTACTGCAACTCTAAGTAAATGTATATCAGGCAGTAACCCTGGCGTGAAGCACTGGCCTGGTACTGTGTCCTCAAAGTTCCACTGATTCTGGACTCTCAGCTGCAGATTGTGTCAGCTCCAGCAGCAAGAAAAGAAGATTGAAGATGTTAGTGGCCTTTCTCCCACTGATTCCCTCTGTTGGCTCCATTTCTCAGCCAAATGCCAGAGGAGACCACATATATTTACCACATATCTATGTAGAGTTGGTGGAAATATCTGGGTTTTGGAGAAGTGTGGGGAAGGAGAATGTCATAACTCAAGGGCCGAAGGAAACTCAGAGAGTGACACAGTCCCAGTACCAACTTGAGCTGTAACATGTAGCATGTTCTTCAGGAAAAATCCCACTAGCTGGGGGCTGGAGCATTAATGAGGGCAGAAGAGGGGGATGTGTCTGTCTTGCTGAAGGTTGAGCTCTCTGGCATACTCTTCCTGAGGCATACATCCTTGCCTAATCAAGATAATCTGTGTTACACTGGTGGAACAAACCAGACATGGCTGTGGATTGGAAAGACATGCGCTTGTAACTGCAGAGGAAACAGCACACCACGAGTAAGCCAGTAAAGATCTGCCTGCTCTTCCTTTTACTCTGGGAGGGGTAAAGCTGATGCTTCCTGTGACTCCATCTTCCTCACATTTCAGAAGAAGAAATACAATAACAGGATTGTTGACCCAATCCTGTTCATGATGGAACACAGGACTCTGTGTGGGACTTAAGCGTCTAGCAAACCTGAGCTCACAGATCTGCAGGGTAGCCTAGGAATGGCATTAGTCCTTCTGTGTTCCCTCTGATTGTGACATTAGCAGATGCTTAGTGCTCTTTGTGATAATTTTTAAGACCCCTCTTTATTTGAATCAGAAAATACTTTTAATGAATAAATTATATTTTTTGAATTTGTGCTTTAAGTGGGCACAACACATTTTTCTTTTAATATATATACTCAAACTACCTATTCATACAGTCAGTGCTACCATGAAGGGATCTTTTCACTGAAAGATGAAAACTAGCCTTCCTGACTCTGCAGGACAAGGGGAAAAATGTTTTCTTTCCACTTAGGAAGATTTAGAAAAGTATGTTCAGTGGCTCTTCTGTGCCAAAGTTTCATCTTCATTGATATACCCTAAAGAACCTACTTTTTAAAATCTGACTGAGGCATGATAGAAACAAAGATATTTATTAAGCTAACACTGCTAGAGTTGAGAAATACCTGTCTCTGGCAATGTACTGTAGAAATGCTCATTCTTTCCTGCCAACCATAAGGAGATTTTTCAAGTTATCTGCTCTAGAGAATGGTCTGATTATATCTATATGGCTACGTGCCTTCACTAAAGTGAGGCAAATAAATATGCCTTAACTATTAAGGTACTATTTAGTTGTGAGAATTTAGCTGCTTCTCACTCACACTCCCTTTCAGTAGGAAGATTTCCATTAACTGAAATGAGTATAATTTTTTTTCTGTAATAGTTTTTTCGAGTTTCTGTAATAGTTTTGCGGACACATTGGATATTACCAGTGAGATTCCAGAGGGAGTGAATGTTAAAGATAAAAGATGAAAGTAAAAAGACTAACAGTAGTTTGGATGCTGCATGATTTATTCATTGCCAGTTTATATCTGGTATCAACTGTTAGCCTTTCTGATGATTAATCTTTACTGATGTATTTCTAGAGCACTCTGATTTAATAGATATGAGGATAACTAGAAAGATAGGTTATGCTTTTTATGTCTTCAGTTTTCTTGTTTATTGCCATAACTTTTCTCAGCTCTTGTTCCTATCTGAACAAGATTTGTGGAGCTGATCTCAACTTAGCTTACTAAGACTACTACTGTTACTCTTTTTACTCTCAGCTTTTATCTTTAACATTCACTCCCTCTGGAATCTCTCTGGTAATATCCAATGTGTCCACAAAACTATTACAGAAACTCATCAGGAAAAAGATTATACTCATTTCAGTTAATGGAAATCTTCCTACTGAATGTGAACTGGGTGAGAAGAAGACTAATCTTCTAGTCCTTTCAGGAATCACACTTGCCTTTTTAGGATAGTCTCACATACATATTCCATAGACATTCTGTGTTCAGAGGGTATCTGGGGTATTTTCACCTGTAGAGGTTTCCAACTTATTGTTACGGTCCAGTTTTGAAATTATTAGAAATGTCTCTGCCTGAATTAAGGTGCAAATGAGACCATATGCCAAAGTCAATAGTATGGATTTTATTTGATTGTAAATATGAGAGAGAAAGAGAATTATGAGAAAGGAAGAGAAAGAAATAGAAAGAGGTGGGGGGACAGAAAGAGAGTGATGGAGACAGAATAAAGGAAATATTACCACTCCGCAGATCTCACCATCATCCTGGTGATCCTCTCCAGCTGGTTTTCTTGGTGGTGAGAGTCCCCCAGAAAGCATAGAATTCAATGAATTAATATAGGCTCAGGCCAGGTAGGAACGCCCAGGTACCTCCCCTGGATGGGGGGTGCAGTTTGACACAGTCTCTTGCAGCAGACTCTGGATCTGTTGCATTACTTTGTATCACATGCAGTCCTGTGGTTCACGGCCTCAGGAATAAGTCTGGAGAGTGCCCTGGGGGGTCTTTGATGGATTATGACACCCCCTCAGCTTACTCCCACAGGATGTGGCCTGTGGGGTTGGGAGTTCACAGCTGGGCCAGTTTGTGTAAGGGAGAATGTTCAGTGCATCTGGCCAGAGGTTGTGCCATGCCCCTGATGCCTCTTCCCCCACACTTGATTGCAGGGGGAGTCTGTATAAACCTGTCCTTAGTGGGCTGGGGTCTCCCCCACCCCAAACTCAGCCAGAGATGATTCCCAGTGCAGCTACTGGGTTTGACTTTCTTGTGGATGCATTCTTCTTCCTCAGCCTGAGATGCTTGAACAATTATGTCCCCTTTATCTTACCTAGTCAGTTTATCTCACAGTCCAAAGTTCCAGTCAGGCATGTTCAAGGAGGGGTGGGCTTCTGTGGTTGTAGCTTCTTTATGCAGTTTTTGCTAGAATGGGGAAAACTCCTTCATAACAGTGTTTAAGGCATGAACCATTGACACTTATTTAGCTGATGTGTTTTTCTGGATGGTGCCTAGAAAGTACAACGTGATACCAAGTTTTTCTCATTTTTATCATGCTACTTCTTGAATGCTATCTTGTGACCTTTATGCATTTGAGCAGTTTTATGGTCTCTTCATGCCCACTCTCCATCCCAATGCTTCTGTTCTTCATGCAGCCCACTAGCCAAGACTTCGTGCTCTCCTAATTCTTTCCCAAGGCCTTACCATCTCCATTGTAATTAACAATGTTCCATGTGGAAACTATCAGTGCCTCATTAAACACTATTCTGCTGATACATCCTTCATTCATTTAAACAAAAATTTCCACTTAACCATAGAAAGATGTCAAAATGGTCTGGTACAGGTGTATTCAGACTGAATGCATCTTGCAGTTCATACAGAGTGTATTGATCATCTACCATAACTGTGTTGTTAGCCATTCTCCTACTACTCAAAATCTGTGCATTAGGTGTTTTCTCTTTTAGGGATGGTCTTTTATGATTATTACTGTACTAATGACTTGCTGGTTAATAGGATTTTCCAAGAAATCTCAGGACTCTTCTGAAACATTGCCACCTTGTGGCTTCTGGAAAATCACCATCTTTAACAGTGCTATTACATGCACTTAGTTGGAAGAAAGGGCATAGCATAGTTGAATTTGCAATAATTCACTAATGAAATCTCCTGCCTTTGTTTTCCAGCTTACAAGAAGTATAAATGAATCCTAATATTTGTACACAAAATTGTTCTTCCATGCATTGCATTGGCTTCTTTTCTCTCTCTCTTTTTTTTTTTTATTTTTTTATTTTTTTTTATTTTTTGTTTTTGGTTGGTTGGTTGGTTTTTTTTGTTTTTCCTCAAGGGGAATTAAGGTGGCTGTGCAGTGTAATATAAGGGTGACAGAGATTGTGAACCCTTGTGAACTAAGATGTAGGTTTTTAAATGATACAAAATTGAGCATGGTATCATGGTATTATTAGGCAGCAGGTAGTATTTAGGATGTACTCTGGAGTCCCTGCTGACTAACTAGAAACTGAATCTCAAAATTATATAGATGACTTGACTCTGAAACAGTCTTATTAATGTTTTACATGCATTTATGATGCTTGTCTTCTCTAGGGAGAAAAATTTGTTTTAAAATATGGCGGCACTTTCAATTTAAGTGTAGCAATAACAGAAGATCTGTGATAGACTGGAAAAATTGTTGGGTTAGATTTCATGTTCCATATTGAAGAAAAAAATTTGTAGAGTAGATGATCAATCTCATTTTTTTTGTGAGCTCCTTTTCCTGTTTGCCATCATTCTTGGATTGTTACTATAACAAACAAAAATATTCATGTTTTATCAGCCAAGAAACAAATATGTCAAACCTGGTTTTGTCACATTTACTTTTTTTACTTCATTCCTTCCTAAAGTCTCTATGAAAATGCAAAAAAAAAAAAAAGTCCCATGGGTACTAAGTCTATCCTGAATAATGTTGTTCAGTGCTAAAGAGAGTGAAAAAGGACCAGCATCTGGAGTGCCATCCAGACTTATTGCTTTCCCCAGCATTAGATTGGGAACCTCCAAGTCCCATTTAGAGTAAGTTCCACAAGACAGAGCTCTCGGCCATCCATGTGTATGGCCCAGACTCCCTGATGGGTGAAGGCAGTACCAGCATTTAATGAGGAGGAATTTAATGAAGCTGGTTGAAAGAGATGGAGCTGTATCCATTACAGCCCCATTCTCATGGGATTGAAAGTCGTGCAAAGCAGTACAGTTTTCTACATGGCCATTCCAGACTGTAGCTTCATTCTCAAAATGAATTCCAGCAGATATGCATGCATAGTAGGATGAGAGGACAATAAGCAATGAGATTCAAGGAACCAGAGAAACACAAGAGCCTGCAGTCCTGAGACAATGCTACAGTTTCCTTGCTTGCTTTTCTCAGCTTGGTTGCTTATCTCAGAAAAAATGACAACTGTTTCCTTTGATAAAGTAGTCTGCTCTGACTATAAATAACATTTCCATTTTGTTTTCTTTATATCTCACATGATAAACTACAGGAATACAACTTACCATGGGGAAGCACAGCAAGTGTATCCAGGTTTTGGGTAGAAATTTGTGAGGAGTCTTTCAACTGCACACTGGGCAACTGGAAAGAAAGAAGAGGATGCTGGCTAGGAATATTTGAGATATTTATGTGCTTTTGAGACTTCTTTCCTGATAAAGGGAGTGTGTATTCATGAAATGATTTACAGCCTGCTGAAAGAATTTGAAAATGTGTCACAGCCATTTCCCATACAGATGTCAAAATGAATCATTTCGTACAATAGGAATTGCTGCATAATGTTGTTTGGGGAACTGCATCAAATTACTCTAAATCAAGGTGAAAATTTCAAAAGACTTTAAGTAAGTTATAAGTGTTTGGAATGAGCAGTAAAATGAGAAAAGAGTATGATTTTCAAAATGGGAAGGGGACAGGCATCTTCATTTGGAGGCAGGCAGAAGAAGGGTATTAGGAACATGCAATGGGAACTCCCATAAAAGCAGAGCTAGGTTGCTGGTGGGAGTGGCTGTCCAGGGCAGGGATGGGGATAGAAGAGGGAGTTGTGGTGAGGAAATTCCAAATTGGAGAAAGCTGAAGAGAGCGTTGGAGCAGAATTGAGCATGCAGATGATGGGATTTTTTTTCTTCAATAGTCTCTGCTTGCTTCTTTCCCTTCTCAGAAATGAGAAATCACACAACTGCTAGAGGGTGCTGAGCCTTGAGCTTCTCTTCCATTTTAGAAGCCCCATTTGTGTGTGGTGAGATAGCAAGATGGCTTCAGGTGTCCCCAGGAGTTTTCAGGCGCCGTCCTCTCCTGGTCCTTGTGCTGCTGTCTCCTTTGGTACACAGTGGTCAAAGCAGACCTCTGGAGATATCGAGCCCAACCACTCCCTCAAAGCAGGACTGCCAGCAACACCAGGTCTGGTCAACTGTGGCTTTGTCTGGTCAAGTCTTGAATAACTATTAAAGCTTTTCTTTGGGTCCAACCTGGGATGAAAGTTGAAGTCCAGGATCTTGTACTTGTAAATAGGGTTGCGAATGTTCCAAGTAGTAATATAGAGTCTTTTTGTCCATTAACAGTGGGAAACACATTTTCCTATCCATTTCACTGCCTTGGCATATTTTCCTCCTTTGTCTCATGCATAATGGTACTAGTTGTTGAATAGGGCCAAGGTAACACTGAGCAATTCCTAATTGGTTTGGTATGCACATTTTGACTTGCCATGTGATCAAAATGAATAGTTGTTCCTCCTCTAATTTCTAATGCTGCTGCATTGCTATGGGAGAAAGAAGATTTTCTAAATTGTCCTTTTCAAAAATAGCAAAGTCTTCATTAGAAATGCAGAAATCATTATTGATGAGGATTATACAATTGGCAGAGGCAGCCCAGTTTGGCATTCAAAATCCCAGAATAGGACTGAGAAGGTAAAACATTGTGAATGAAGGAGACCTAGGTCCTCATCTATCATTTTCTTTTCTTAGTGAGATTTCTGCAGGGAATGCAAAATCATTGACTGGTAATTACAATATCTGAAAAGAATCCTTTTTTGCAGCATGTGATTTTACTTTAGACCATTTTAATGATGGGTGAAGATTTACAGCAGAAGAGTGTACAAATTCCTGAAATAGTGTAATTTTGTTGTATGGCCGAAATTTAATGTTCTGTGTAGAAAACAGCTGTAATAATCCTAAACAACATTGTGAATCAGTGCGAAAGAATAAAATGTGGGAACATTTTGTTTCAACTAGACCTTGTGTTGAGGCTACCTCAATACAAAATAATTTGTTACCAATTAGAACATGAGTGTTGTTTTATTTTGGTAAAAGTTGTTGTTAATTGATTAGTGCTCCCTGTGTTACTCGTTTCTTCCTGTCATCACCTGTCCCTGTTAGAGGCAACAACCACTCAGGTATGAATGTCACCATAAATGTGAGTGGTCTTCATTAGGTTTGTCGTTTGTTCCATGCAATGCACTATGCAGCCTACTTACCTAGTTTTCCTTTTAGCCTGGTTTCCAGATTATTTTTATAATCAGATCAGCCATAATGGAGCAAATTAAAAAACTGGACAAAAATTGTGGAACTTGCTGAATAGATCCAGGCAGAGCCCTTTCTCAAACCTTTCAACAGCTATATTGTGTGTACATTATTTCCCTCTTGCTGCTCCAAAACTCTTGAGTCCTTCAGCATTCCTTAGGCTGTCCTGAACGGCTTTGCTTGACAGATGAGATTTTGCCATAAATAGAAGAAACTTTTCTTATATTCATTCTAGAGAGCTGGATGGTGTCTTTCATTTATTTCCAGTGTTTTGATACTTTGCATTGCAGGCTTCTTTCTTACATTTTCCAATCTCCCCTTCAGTCATGGTGCTGCTTCCATTCTTGGTCTGAAAGGTCAGCAGTGGCTGCCCTTTGAGAAAGCCATAATTGAGTCTTTTCTCACTTGGTGAGTCTGATGTGATGCCTTAGATTTTAACTTTTATATTTTTCAAATCCTGTACTGCTAGTGTAACTCTGAAGTTTCCTGTAGCTTGTTAAGTGCTGTTCTCTTATGCTAAGATAGACATAACGAAACCTCTCCAGCTTGCTCTCCAAGGACACCCAGACTGTCCTAGGCCCAAGAATTGTAAACCACCAATCTGGTGGAGGGGGAGAAAGCTTGGGGAAATCACATCATTGGCTGGGTTCTGGTTGGTGAATTTATGCTGATATAAAAGAGTGAAGAACTCATGACCTGTCATCCATTTTGGGATTCACTGAGGCAGGACCCTCTGGAGCCCAGAGTGTACCTCTGGAGGCCTTTCAAATAAATACCTCCTTTATTCCTTTATTCCTGTCTGGTCTTTGTTTCTAGGTAGCCATTTAAGGCATCAGATGCTGCCAACCCTCTTTGTATAGACTCTACAATTCTTTATCAATAATCCTTTTTTTTTTTTCCTCATCTCTAATGAAAAAAAGCAAGCCATCACAATTTGATAGAGGATTTTCACATACTCCCTTTGGGTCTTGTTATAGTCAACCTAATGTGTATAGGAATCATTATTTCAGTAGCCTCCCTTAATATATCTGACATCTGCACATTTCAATGCTGTCAGGTGCTTCATCCTACAGCTCTCCAATGCTGCCTTCACAGTAATAATTCTTACTACTTCCCTGGATTCTGTGTTCTTTGCCATGAGCTGCAGACATTATCTGTGAGCTTTTTATCACGTGTTGTAATTGTGTTTGGAGGCTGTAGGAGAACTATTCAGTTAGCACTGGTCTCGGAAGAGTCTGTCAGTATAGTTTTTGTTTGCTTGTTTGTCTGGTTAAGTCTGACTTTCTAGGAAACAGAAGTCTAAAACCCACTCTCTCCATAACAGTTTTGGAATTTACTTACCTATTTCAGCAAAATGGCAAAGGTCTTGTGCTCTCTCTGTAACAGTTTTGGAATTTACTTATCCATTTCAGCAAAATGGCAAAGATCTTTTGTAATACGTTCACTGAAAGAGAAGCTACAGAGAACATTTAGTCCTTTTCAGACACAGTAAATTTCTCATCCAGAAGAGTACTTACGAAATTCCAACATCGCTTATGCCATCTTAAGCACCAGAGAATTTAACCATCAGTCCAAATTCCTCTCTTGTATGGATATCGTCTGAGAGGTGGTCAGCTCATTTCATAACCCCAGTATGTGTCTCTTAACACAGCAAATCAACTTTAAGTCACAAGTAGCAGTCAACAGAGCTTCATAAGATCCACTGTGGACAAAATACTTGGTTTGGATTGTAATCCAAAATTTGGGTTACCCAAATACAATTCTGCTGCAGAAATGTAGGCATACTTAATTAAATCAACATAAAAATTACAGTGAATAACTATTTTTTAGCGATGTGAGATAATTTGGTTAATTCAAAATTGATGTGTGTATAAAGTGTCAACAAATATTTAATTCTATCATATTCTTTGCAATATTCTTGGTGTACATTGTTACAAATGTATAGAAGAGTTTAAAGAAGTCCTGCCTTTGACTCAGGTTTCTGGTAGTAGCTCTGTTTGGGGCGGCCTGCACCCCTGATTGCTCTCGCCTGCAGGTTCTTAATAATGGCCAGTTTGGTCTATTAAAAAATGAGCTATATATTTAATAGACAAAAATTTAACAGACATAAGACTTTAATAGATTACTTACTACACAGGATAAACAAAACACTACTAGTAGATAACATACAGTGCACGACTGAGGTACCCAATACGACAGCTAGCAAAGAAATAGTATAGATTAGGATTCAATGTATCTTACCATCCAATTGGTGGTGGGGCACACATGGAATCCTTCCTCTCAAGAATTTGCATCCGAACTCGCGGGAGAAGTCCTGCACATTCCCAGAATGTGTATAGGAGGCTCCTACCTCTGTGAAAATTTCTGTAGCTTTTATAGTTAGTAAAGTAACATGTCTTTCAGTCAGGAATTTCTAGCTTATCTATCTACATCTCACTGTCAAGGTAAGATGTTTATTGTCAACTGGGGATCTCACCTCCCTGGCACCAGAGATAACTCACAGACATCTGTCCGTCCTGGGTTATCTCACCAATTCATGTGAGGAGGGAGAATGTCCAGGTCTGTGAACCAGCTGCTGGACAGAGCAGATAAGCTCTTCTGTGGCAGGGAGGGATGTCCTGTCACATAGATATAAGACAATTAGGAAATAGAGTTAGTTAATTATCCTTAGCCTCAAGACAATGTGACCACCACAAACATGTGAACTTTAGACGAACTGTAGTCTAAAGTTCACTAGGGCAGATCTGCAAAGTTTAACTTAATCCTTCTTTCAATGTGTCTTCCAGAAGAAACTGTAAAAAAAAAAAACCCTTTGAATAAACTTTGAGTATTATTTGATGGCTTTGTCTGGTGAATGTGTGAATGTAAGCAACACAAAGCACTTGCAGATACCCTCTTCTCAGCGTTAATTTTTTCTCCTTATTTCTTTAATATCAAATAAAGAAAAGGAGGATGTGGTTGGGCCAAAATACGCACTTCTGTGACATATTGCAGCTGCCATTACAGTGGCTCTCAATCATCACATAACAGAATCACAGAATAGTTGAAGTAGGAAGGGCATTCTGGAAGTCATCAACCACGTTGGTTTCCAGGATGAGATGCTTCATCACTTTCCAGGACCCAAGGTGAAACTGAATGGCTTGCAGTTCTCTGTGTCCTCCATCTTGCCCTTGAGAAGTGACATTTTCTTTCTCCTGTCTTGCATTACTTCTCCCAGTCACCATGTTTGACTATCAGGAGTGGCATTACAGTGACATCTGACAGCTCACTCAGTGCTCGTGGATGTGTCCTGTCAGGGACCATGGACTTAAATTTATCCAATTTGCTTAATTATTCCCTGACCTAATCCTCTTCCACCAAGAGTACATCTTCCTTGCTCTAGCCTCACCTCTCATTGTCTGGAACCTGAGATTCCTGAACCAGATTGGATGTGGTTATGTGAATTCATTCAGCCTGTTGCCATGGCTGAAACTAGCAGATCTGATGGATAAACTTGGAAATGCATTTTAAATGGCAAGCATTTTCTGGGTGAAAACACAACTTGAGTAGGTATCAAAAGATACCTTACAATACCTAAGAACAGCAGCTGCAGATTTTTCGAGATGGTTCCTGTGAATGGACCAGAATATGTGGAAAAACTATATGGGCCTTTATAGTCAAAACTGACAAGATCCATAACATTAGAGACCCTTTTTATGCAGGTCAATGACCCATGCTAAAAATTTCTCTGTTACTATAGCAAGAAAACTTGTTTAGCCTGGGTTTTGTACTGATGCAGTTCATTAAAGACATTGCCACACTGGCTAAGATGCCATTAAAACTGTGTTTACTGTTCCATTGAATTTGACAGTGGATAAATCCATCATCTACTCTCACTGCTTAATAACCAGCTGTCATAGTCCTTGTAATGTAACACTTTCATTATATCCAGGAAGAAATGGGACACACAAAAGGATAGCAAATGATCCTGGGAAGTCTTTCCCAGACAGATAAATGCTACCAAGAATAAAGTAAGTTGTTATTATTAGAACTGTGATGTTAGTAAAAAATATGGACAATTATATGCTCTTGAAGCTGGCTTTTTCTGTGTAGGGTGTGGCAAAGATGAGGCCCTAATTGCTAAGGCTTTTCTACAAAACAACTCCATGTTCATAGAATTTTTTGAGAAGGCTTTATTTACATCAAGAACAGAGAGCAAACTTTTTCTCATTCCAGCCATGTTAGCTGGAGGGCATCGTCTCTGTGTGACTGTGTGCCTCTGTCTCTGCAGCACAGTCTCACAAATATGAAAACAAACAAAGGCACAACTCTTTCATTGGTCAAGGAAAGCACCCTACCAAAACATCTTTCATTATTTACATTCTTCTTCTGGGAACCTACAGAAGTTCCCTTTTAGAAACAGAGTAAGTGTTGCAATTTGAGATAACTCTGACTGACCTGCTGCTGCAAGAATCTAGCAGGCAGAAAAGCCTAAAAGATTTTCCTGGGTTTCCACAGTAGGGTTTGTTTTGGTTTTTTTGGGCTTTTTTTTTTTT
>VZRF01006735.1:163419-239263 GCA_013396875.1 Vireo altiloquus | reverse complement strand
TTTTTTTTTTTTTTTTAGTGCAGAAGATTTTAAAAAAGACACTCACACAGTTTGCAGGAGTTTGAGATAAATGGTTCATATTATTTATGCAGGAGACGTTTTAAGGAAGCAGATTAAGAGAAGATTTTCCACTTTGCTAGTTTAAAGCTTTTGAAAAATGGTCACAAACAAAACTGATGTTGTTTATGTTTTCTTTTAGGAACGTCTCTTGATGAGCCTTTTGCCCAGGAATGTTGCAATGGAAATGAAGGAAGACTTCCTGAAGCCTCCTGAAAGGATTTTCCACAAGATTTACATTCAAAGGCATGACAATGTTAGGTAGGATTGATACAGCCATGAAATAAACTAAAGAAGAGAATACTTAGTACAAGGACAGTGATGTATAATTGCATTCAGGGTTCAGAGAAAAAAAAAAAAAAACAAGCAATATAGTGAAGATTTATCATTTATACAGAGTGGAAGAATGAGTACACTAGGAAGATTTAATAGTCTTCCCAAGAGATAATCCTGAATCAATAAATGTCTTAGAATAGTAGGGGTGGGAGACTGACAACTTTTTCAAAATGACTAGTTGTTGGTTTTGTATGTTTGAGGTGAATAGGACTATTTATTCTGCATGGTAGTTTTTACAAATTTATATTTTTCTGATAGTAAGATTAATTACTTCTAAAGTAATAGATTTTCCTGAGTAATAGCATGGAAACACAGAAAGTGTGATGTAAACTTAAAGAAATATGTATTTGTCCATATCACATGAGCGTTACCCCTCAGAAATTATTGATTAAGGTTCAGTTCTACTTCTTACTCTTGTTCAGTAGCTGACTGTGTGCAAGTGCTGTCATTTATATTGCTTGTTCTTAAAGTGCATTCTCATTTGTTATTCTTCTTTGCCTCCAGAAACAAATTCCTTAAAGGCCTTGTCTGTATTTTATCACAGTACTGTCAAGTGCCTTGCTTCCACATCAAAAACAGCATCAAAGAAGTTCAGTTGGTGTCACTCTTTTACTAAACAAGCTGCAGTGTCAGTAAGTGACACCACAGAGCAGCCTTGATTTGCATAGTGTGCTTATGTAGCAAAGGAGTAAACTTCAGCACATCCTCCTTTCCTTCATCCAACGCTAAGTTTCTTCTCTCAAGTTTTAGTCTACCTCCCACTGAGCTGGCTTTAGCATTTGCAAGGACCACTTCCTAGTGAGTGAGTTGTTGCAACTAAAAGCATTTCTGTCACTAAGGGAATCAGATGTCTGTGATGGGAGTGTTCAGAAGACTGCCAAATTAGGTCAGTTTTCTGCTGTAAAATTAAACATTACTGAATTAAAAAATTAGTAGTTCATGCTAATGGTTAAATCTTGCATAATGTTTATCTCATCACTTTGCATACAAAACTCTTGATCTTTAACAATCAGTTTAAAGTTGGTTCTAAGTGCACACTACCCCAGGGCTGATGCTGCAAAGCTGACAATATTTACAGTACCTGATGATTCTCAATGGTCAAAGCCTGACTTGAGAGCTCCTAAAGTACACATTCAAAATCTGAGTGAGCTGTCTTACTCCTTCACTTTTCCTTGTTCATGTCACATGGTTTTATCCTGTTGCACCCCCCACCAACACCATTTGTATTCTTTTTCTTGCCAATCTTCCATCTTTGAATGATACCCTGTCTGTTTATTTGCATCAGTTGTGTTAATCAAGTCTCAGGTATGCCAGGTTTTGGTGCTTGGATGTCTTCTACTTTGACTCTTTGGTGATCACATTCTTTAATATAATTTTTTTTTCTAAAAATTATGCCCTCACAGTGCTGTGAAATACATGTATACTACTGTTGGTTGCCCTTATATTCAGGGTCAAGGCAAGACAATGATCATGATTAGTATATTTATGTCTTGTATGTGTCACAAGTCTCTGCATTCATTACAGTGTGTGCATAGTCATCTTAAACAGCATTGCTTTGGAGATGATTATAGTGCTTCTGAGTCTTCTCTTTTGCTAAGATCTTTTTGAAATGTAACCTCAGGAGTAGTCTTTTTTTCCTACATGACTCTTTTTTTCACATAACTACTAAAACTTCTGTGGCTTATTCACTGCTTCAATGTGGAGGTCATAAAAGGTTTTGAATCCAGACGCCCTGTCTGGAGAAGTGAATTCATTCTCTGACATTAAGAAGGTTCTTTTGGGGCAAATAAAGTCCAAGTAAGATGTGGTCATTTTAATGTCATAAGTAAGATCCTCAGGGAAGAGAACTGAAAATAGGAGATCTCCCTTCACCATCTGTACTTACAAGAAACTATATTGCCTTTTATTTCAGTAATTCAACTACTCTATAATTATAATAATAATATCAATAATAATAACAAAACCCCCAGGTATATGGGGTGAAATAGTGTCCAATAAATACCCAGCAGTCTGTGACAAGCAGGTCCCAGTAGGCCAGAGTTTCACACCAGAAGTTTTGTGACTGTGTAGATCTGAAGGATGACAGGGAACTCCCAGCAGGTGCCACCCTGACACCAGTGTGAAGAAGTGTTTGCTTTACTTTCTTAAGGAGACGAAAAATATTTATTTTTCTTCTGGGTGGTGGCAGTTCAGTGCTATAACAGGTAAACCTGAGAGATCATTCCTGTATTCTTGTGACTTGTCCTCTTTACATCAAGTGTTCTGTAAAGTTAAATTAAATTCTGTAAAATTAAAACAAACCAACAAAAAACCCTCTGTAATTCTATATTCCAGACTTTTTTAACTCCAAAGCTACACAGTGGAAAATAGATAATGAGCTGCTTTTACTTTTACTTTTCCTGTTTCAATGCTTTCTTTTTCTCCTTGCAAATACCTGTAATTATCAGAGAATCATCATTCTTCAGAAAAGATGGTCTGAAGGAGGCAGGCATGCAATTAGTAAACTACATGATTTTTCCATTCCTTATCTGTTGAAAAAAACAAAGCAATAAGACTTCCCAATAGCAAAAAAATACTCATAAGTAACAGAAAGCATCTGTCTCAGTCTTCTAAATAGCTGCCTGAAAAAAAGACAAAGAATATCTAGTATTACATGTGCAAAAGGAGACATTCATACATCTACCTTCTTAACCCCCTCCCAGAAAAGCACAGGCAGATACATTACAGTGGAGATACATATACCTCTGTAAGAAGTGAATGGTGGACTGGGAAAAAGTACTGGCATATTTCAGATAACCATGGCAACAGCCTTGGTTTATCAATTAGTTGGTGAATATTTTACCAACTACCCGATAGTAGTTGAATGACTGCCTGCAACTGACTATGGAGGGGAAAGTGTCATGCGTTGATCAGCTCTTCCCAGATGTGTAGTACATCTGTTACCTTGTAAACTTTTTGAACAGAATTGCTGTGCAGCAAGAATTGAGGGCATGTGCTTTAAATGTAGACAAAAAACCTAATGCAAATGCAATATGCGAAACAGGATATGCAAATACACATCCAATATAGCATTAGCCCAGTGAGGACAATAAACTCAACAATCAGAAACTAAAATAATTACAACTAATATCTGTGGCTTATCAGAAGGAAATAGTCTGTATACAGTCCTCGAGTTGTTTCAACACAGTACAAGTGTTATTTTACTGGAGTAGTCCCAGGCAAGGATACCTTCAAAGATGTGAGAACCAGATGTCAGGTTACATGTAAAGGCTACCCAACAGACCAGCTCTTCTGTGGTGCTCAGAAATATGTTTCGTAACATGAAGGAGACATGCCTTTTCTAAGATTTGGTTAAGAAATTTAAGATTCATATTTCCTTGTTTCCTTATTCCTACAACGATGAGGAATTTACAGATCACATAGGTAGAGTGGCCATTGTAAAAACTCACTAGTTCTGACTGAATATCTCCATGGAATCTCTCCATAATTCAATTAAGAAAATTTCAAATTGAGTTTCAGCTCAAATATATGCCCTGTATGGAAACCTCAACACATTTCATTGTTTGTCTCTTTTGGAATGGACATAAGATATTCATGAAACTGTTTCAACACATGGGTGGATAAGGATATGGCTGACTTCTATATTAACATACAACTTCTTGCTTCATTCTGTGACTCAAAACATGTTGAAGAGATAAAAAGAAAGTGAACACTGAACAGCTAAAAATTTCTCAGGCCTCTGGTACAGCAGTTTCATTTAGCCATATTTTTACAAGCATGAAATAGAACTGGATGCTTTGTAAGAAGAGATATTAATTTTAGGAAACACACTGCCTGATTCAAAACTAACAATAAAAAGATTTCTTGTGGAATTTTAGAGGTTCTTGAGACTCAGTGTGAAGCCAGAACACAATCTGCAGATATTTATCTGCAAATATTTCTGGTCTGTTCTGTCTTTCAGAAACCATCNTAATTAATGGGTAATTTAACTTACCCATTCCAACATTTTAGAAAGCTGGGACGTGATGCCTATGAACAGACTTTGGTACGTAGTCTTTCTGAACTTATAAGACTTCACAGTGAACTAGTTTTCGTAAATGATTACGTAAAAAACACTCCCTCCCTTTGTTTTTAACAACCCTCTTCAATTTTAGAGAGCACTTTTTTCTTAAACATTGAAGTGAGTCATACATAAAATTATTAATAAACTTTCCTTATGTTTGACCTTTGAGGCAAAAAGAGTCCTACAGTTTCCTTTCTGAGGTACCATGTGCCATTAAAATACCATTTTTATTGTAAGTTGCACTTTAATTAAACAAAAGGCCCAAATGGAAATAAAAAACAGGGCATACAATCCCTCCTTATTTTGCAGAGTACTTGTTTGTACAAGTGGCTCCATTGAAAACAGCAGGACTATTCAAGTTCATGAAACACATGAATGAGTACTGTTAAAAGTAAACATTTAATACGTACAAGCTGTCAAATCTCTTGTGTAACTTGGCATGATTTCTCCTTCTCAATGCCCCATAGAGTGATGTAGAAAATTTTCTCTGTCAATACTCACACTTGGGAAGCAGCTTAAATGTCTTAAACTAAGCCACAGGCTTTTTACACTCAGTTCTAGCAGGTGCAGCTGCTTCCTGCTGTGCTGCAGGCACTGTGCAGGTGCTGGCTATGCCTTCCTGCAGGGATCACAAAAGGAGAGAACAGGAATACAGAAGATCCTGAAGTGATAAATCTGGGCTTGTTAACACAGAAATGCTTCAGGTGGTCAAGGAGTATGAGATAACAATGTATGTAACTCGTATGCCAGTGCTGAACCAGCTTGGCTCTTCATGGCACAGGAGAGAAATGGCTTTTTATAATGTTTCCTTTCCTGAACTTGCTCACTGTAGTGCTGCTTTGCTTTTGTTCAGAAGTTTTATACCAGAAAAAGTTAGAAATAGCTGTTGGCATTTCAAACCAAATAGTCCAGGTAGCTTTAAAAAAAAGTCTTTAGGAAACTTCTATTAAACATTAGAATCATGAAATCATAGAATGGTTTGAGTTGGACAGAGCCTTTAAAGATCATCTTGTCCAGTATATGTGTCTGGGTCAGGTTCATCTTTACATAAGGCTGCTCAAAAGCCTGACCAGTCTGAGCTTGAATATTTCCAGAGATGGGGTATCCACAGCTTCTCTGTGAAACTTGTTCCACTCTCATAGTAAAGAATTTCTTCCTTGCATCTAATCTAAATCTACAAGGTTTTAGTTTAAAACCATTCCTGCTTGTCCTATCAGTCCTATCCCTGATAAAAAGTCCATCTCCAGCTCTATTGTAGACCCCCTTTAGGCTCTGAAAGCCTGCTGTAAGGTCTCCCTGGAGCCCTCTTTTCTCCAGGCTGAACAACCATTCTCTAACAGGTCCATGTTTTTCCTGTGCTGAAAATCCAGGTGGGGTCTCATGAGAGGAACAGAATCACCTCCCTCCACCTGCTGGCCACACTTCCTTTTATGTATAACAGGATACATTTGGCTTTTTGGGCTGCAAGCATGTGGTGCTGACACATGTCCAATATTGCATCCACCAGTACCCACAAGCCCTCCTTTTCAGTGCATTATCTATTAATGCCTCATATTGTATCCATGTTTGGGATTGCCCCAACCCAGGTGCAGGACTTTGCACATGGCCTTGCTGAACTTCATGGGGCTCACATAGGCCCACCTTTCTAGTCTGTCCAGGTCCCTTTGGATGGCATCCCTGCCCTCCAGTGTTGTCGACCACATAGCTAGGTGTCATTCAAAAACTTGTAGATGGTTCACTAACTCCCTGTCTGTGTCATTAGTAAATAAGGTGGGAAGTGAACAGTCAAAAGAAAGACACTGCTTTTCAGTGCTTACAAAACTGTATTTACACGTTGCCTATCATAGACGCTTTGTTGCAGTAGTCTATGGGGAATGCACAGACATTTATGTCAATTTTACAACATTTATGTCAATTTTAGTTTAGTTTATGTTTTAGTTCACTTATATGTTTTGTGATTTACACAAGAATTTTTATTCTCTCAATCACAGAGGTACCTGTGCTTATTTCAGTTATCTCCCTTGATCAACACTGACTAGTAGGAATTGTTAAAGCAGATTAAACTGTTGGACATTAATACCTTGCTCACACTGATGAGGCAAGGACACTTACCTGAGCCAGGCAGCACAGTGCAGAGAATACTGGCTTGACATTGTGGATTCCAGCTCCTCACAGGGAGCTGCTGTAAGATCACATGGCAGAGCTACTGCACACAAGTCACCCTGTCTTTTGTAGAGAACATTATGCAAGGTTTATCTGTTTGGCTGTAGAACTCTAGCAGTGCAAAACTGTCTCTGAAACCAATTCAGCTGAGGAGATCCCAGCTGCAAAGAGAATAAATTGCCCACCATGCTCCTAGTGTGCGCATTGGGGACCCTATGAATGGGGTGCTTTGCCTCATCTGCCAGATAGGTATGTAGCTATTGAAAGCACCTCAGAGTTCTCTACAACAGTTGACAGCACCTGACTGATGCTTATTTTTCTGAATCTTTGCCGTTTTCTTCCCAGCTAGCTCTTTATTGATAATATTTCAGGACTTACTGGAGTTTGTGCTTTGGGTCACATTTGTGCTGTGAAAGAGAGTAACAAGAATGTGAAGATATCTTCTCTACTGATTTATCTGTGTTTTTTTCCTTCTTTACAGCATTTTGTTTGCAGACATTGTGGGGTTCACTAGTCTGGCATCACAGTGTACTGCCCAAGAGCTGGTGAAGCTGCTGAATGAGCTTTTTGGAAAATTTGATGAACTAGCTACAGTAAGTACAACACTGTTATTTCAATTTAATTTACATTTCTTTCTGAAATGATGCATGAGTTACACACATTAGAAATCTTTAATAGACTTATTTAGCCCCACATATCATGAATTTCTACAACTTCAATCTTTTATTGATATTCTAGAGAAAAAAACAATCTCTTTTAACTGTTTAGGAAAGAAGTGTAAGTGCCATTTTTAAGTATGTTTTTCCTCCCCCTTCATGCAGTCCATCAGTGTTCCTCATTGGTTTTGTTGCACAAAATAGAGAAAATTTTTCAATATTTACATTTCTATCCTTTGTGGAAAAGAAATCTGAACAATGGAAAATACAAATATTGGTAGTGTGGTATAAAACTTTCTGTGATAATTGGAAGCTAGAGAGTAAAATTCATTTTTCACAGAGAGCACTGCTTAATACAGAAATGATGGTAGCTCTTCAGAGAGGTTATTGTAGGCAAAAATAGGATCCATATAATAAACTGATGCCTATGTCTTGGTTGTTGCACTTACATTGTGCTAGATTCTCCAAGGAAGAGAAAATGAGAGAAATGTTCCTTGCCTGTAACTCCAAGCACCCTAATTTGACAAGAACTATTTGATGGGAAATTAGAGGAATTGCTGTGCCAGAAAAAGTCACACATCTTGTTTCAAATTACATTTGACAAGATGCTGAAAATGTGTTTTCCCTGCGAACAAAGCGGAACTTCATCAAATCTATCTTACTTGCCAGCTGTCCTTAAAAACTTCATAGCTGAGAAGTAACACTTCCACGTAGTTATGCTCCTCCACTGTCTAGCTATTTTGTCTTCAGACTCTGCGCAGCAGCCTAAAGAAACTATTTGTTTAGGCCCTCAACATAAACAGCATCCACATTTTTTCAGTCTAAACTCACTTCTCCTTGATGCAGTCTTCCACATGAGAGATCCAAAGCATGTGGACATTTTGCATCTCAATCTCCGTCTTGATAGACAGCTCTCAAGGACCCCAAGGAGAAAGAAATCTTCTGCTCCCCAAGATGCTAGGGTTGAGAAAGACCTCTTGTTAGTTAATTGCGTTATCCTTTGATCAAATGCTATGTTCTGATTTGCACTAGATGTTCAAGTCATAACAGAAGAAACTTGTGTGTTTCCTTTTTTTCCAAGAAAAGCAGAAGATTAACTTAGATGCTTAGTAGAGATGCAACAGAATTCTGCAGGGTTTTGACATGAATTTGTGTAATCAATTCATTTCTGGAACTGCTGGCAGTGATTCATAGAGAGCACAGGTCCCCAGCCCAGAGTACTTCATAGATTATGCCTTAGAAATAAAAATGGACTTCCATTTAGATAGTCATTCGCAAGAGCTTAAATGGCTTAAGAAGTTCAAGTATCTTCCTTACTTTGATTTCATTTTAATTTCATTACTGAATTTCATTCATTATATGTCACCCAGACATCTAATAAGCTCTTTTAAAACTATAATGCTGCCATTTGTTGAGTCTTCATAGCCATGAAATATATAGCCATGTAATAACATGGAAGTGCTGTAATATAACAAGATGACGTGTGCACACAGAAATACACAAGCCTATGATGTGTCATGGCACTGAAGCCAGGGACGTGGCTACCCTACCATTCTTGCTCCCTTAGCAGTGGCCACGTGCTGCCAGCTGGAGGTGTCAGTGACACCAGAAGGCAGGTGCTAGGCAGATGGCAGCTTTTAGTGCAAGGTCGATTGTTGGTCACAGAAGAAGCAGTTTGGAGATAGCAGAAGAGCAAAAAAGCTTTAGTTTTTCTGTTCAGCCTGCAGGGATCCTTTTTCCACATCTGAAAAAAAACCCCTCATGGTTTCTTTCAGCTATGTGAGGAAGATTTGCTACTTAGGGGTACTTCTAGTTCAGATTGTGCTTCACTGAGGTGTAATTAAGGACTACTACCTTGTGATGTGATTAAGGGAGACTTGTGATTGTGTTTCCTCCAGTCAGAGAAATGTGTTGAGATACAGTAGTATTCTGATCTCTTGGTTAAAGCAGCTTCTAGATATTCATTATTAGGTCAAAACAGACGCCTGGGCTAATTTTAAAACTGTTCTGTGCTTGAGTATTCAGAATGATTAAGGAGGAAATTGTAGAGACTTTAAAGAGTGTCACAGTGATAGGTACACACCCTCTGACTATTAAAGTGAGCATGCATGTTGTGTGCTGCTGTTTGTATGCTGCAGTTTATGACTGCCCTTGTTGAAACAATTGCCATCTTAAAAATATAATGCTTTAAAAAAATCCCTGTCACCACTGTAGAAAATGTGGTAAGTATAAGGCAG
Source organism: Vireo altiloquus (assembly GCA_013396875.1). NCBI lineage: Eukaryota > Metazoa > Chordata > Aves > Passeriformes > Vireonidae > Vireo > Vireo altiloquus. The sequence goes on along the minus strand of VZRF01006735.1, from coordinate 229,751 downwards.
CATGTATTTGCTGAGAGCCTCAAGATGAATCTTGGCATTTTGGCACATTGACACATTGTAGGAATAGTGAGTCTTTGCTTTTTGACAGTAGAGTTCTGCTAAAATTTGTTGTTCTGACATTTAGAAGCTGGTTTATGCTTTTAACATTAGTTACTTCTCTGTTTCCATATGGATTTTTTTTTTTTTTTGGCACGGCACATAATTTTGCTCTCTTTGAAATGATACATCTTTTTTTAAAAATCACAATAGCTTCAGATATAGTTACAAGTCATGACAGGGAGTTCTAAAGGCAAACCTTAGGTTTCAATATGAAGCTATTCTATTCCTTTGAAAATATACTTTTGCATTCTGTTAATAGAGAGGGGAAAAATATCCTGATCTTACTACTCCCTCCTAGAATTCATTTGTACTTTTATCATGTCCTTTCATGTCTATTCACCTCCAGAGAAAATAATGTTTTTTAAACACTTATCTTGCACATGTTATTTTACCTTGAAAATCACTCTTTGGAAAGAGTGCTAGGGAAGAGACGGTCAGAATGCAGTACTTAAAATCATAGAATCATAAAATATTTTGAGTTGGCAGGGACCCATAAAGATCATCTAACCAAAAGTCCTGCTCCTTGCAGTACTACCTATCACTAAGAGCATTGTCCAGATGCTCCCTAAAAATGATGGCATGATTTCTGTTTTCTTTTTCCCAATAAGCACCGTTTGGTTTCTTAAAGAAACAGTCTTAGGTAATCATATTTCATACAGGATTTTGTGGTGTCCTCAATAACTTTTGAGTCTTAAGGCCAGCTTCAGTCACTTTGAAGAAAGGAATGTGAGTCTCAAAAATATTAAAAAAAAAAAAAAAATTAACATCATTATTAGTATCCTTGCAGGAGTGTGACTTCATCCAAGACAGACACCAGAGAATGCACATGGGAAGGTGCTGTTATGAATGCCTCAGGGTTCATTTGTATGTCTGGTTACTGAAGTTTTGTAATGTCACTGTCTTTAGGTACCCTGATTTAAGCATTTTGGGTATGTTTGTCCATGCAAGGGTTCCCTTGGGACATAAATAACAAGCCACCTTCCTGAACAGAGAGTTGGTGAAGTTTCTCATAAGGCCCATGAACAGCTAAAAGGATTGATTTGTGTTGTATTTTATCTGCTGCTCAGGCTTAGTTTACTTAGTTCTGGCTGTTACTTTGAAGCTTTTTCATTTCTTCCCGTTAAACAAGAGTAGCTTTGTGCAGTCTCAGATTTGGCCATGCTGGTAGTCATTCTGCACTAAGTATTATCAATAAATGCTTCAAGCAACTGATCTTTGAATGAGGTCTTCAGATGCCTTGAAATCAGCCTTTGACACTATAGCTGGATTTGAGTTTGTCATTCTTCACCTTACTTGTAAGAGTGACAAATTTTAATGATATAATCATTTGCATTATGCTGTCATGACCAAAGTTCTATTATGTTTTGATGCAGTTTAGACATGTCAAATATTTTACTTAAAATATATTGTCTTAGTAGAAAAGAGGAGGTAGTTCTACAGCATCCTCCTTTTTAATGAAACCGGTTTGATTTTTAGAGAAGTTTCTGTTTTCTTTAATTGCTTTTTCTTTGGTAGATTTTTACCTCACATACTTTCTGCATCTGATCTACATGGAGAATTAATTATTTGTCTTTAGAGATTCATGTATTTCTCTTTCAGCATCCATCTTTCTGCATCTTGGCCTTCTAAGACTTTTCATTTACAAGCTGACCAGGATAAAAGAATTTTAGGTGCTTTTCAAAGGACATCACTAGAAGTGGATTTTAATATTCTGAATGAAAGTTCTTATTTTTTCATGCCACTTTTGGTATCTCATCTATTAGGTAGACTGATACACACCAATTCCTTGTTCTTTCCATTTACAGTTATGAATACCTCCAGGCTTTGTCAGGCTGAGTCTATTTTTATTTCTTTCCATTTTAATTTAGTACCCTTCTCTGATTGCCTTCTTAGCATTTAACAATTTTTACTTTGCATGTTTCAACATTACTGAAGTGGCTTTTTCTACGAGTTCAAGCTCAAAGGTACTGAACTAAAAAACATTGTTTCTGGGCCTTAGGCAAAGAATCAGGAGGTAATATTTTTAATCAGCTTATGTGTTTTTTAACTGTGTCAAGAACAGTCAGTTCTTTGCTGAGCATTGAACTAAATTTTCCTAGAAGTAATCACTCTAAAAAATTGTTTATACTGCATCTATAGAATGCTTTTAGTTTATATTAAGGTAATTATTATGCATTTTTAAAATAGAAATTGAATGAAATTTTGTGGATTAAGATGGGAAAATTAGTGCTGGAAAATATAGGTATAAACTTATAGCATGTAAGTCTTCTTTGTGAAAATTGGTGTGCACTGGGGGGGTTGGATATTTATAAAGGCTAATTTTAAGGAGACTTTTCGATTCCCCTTGAGAGTCAGCACAGACACAGGATCCCACTGAGGAATATCACCACATCAGTTTAAATCCAGTTCTGATCAGCCATCTGGAGAGGTCTCCTAGAGAGACCTAAGGAAGTAAACTTTCTCAAATGAAAGTCTAAATCAATATGCCTGAGACTGTAGGATCAGGGAATAATGATGTGTGCATGGAGTGAAGCTGAAGTGTCTGGGGATAGTTTTCTAGGGAAAAAATTAATACTACACACTTTAAGTATTGTAGGAACATATAAATGGGCAAGTACCCCTGGTCTTGTCTATTTTACAGTATATTTTAAGTAAGAGGATACTGTGCTTGGTATGCTAATTTTTTGTCACAATTGTCATAATTTGTATGCTTGTGGTAAATTACCAAAATACTTCCTGACTTTATATGCTGCAAACCTGAAGTTTGCATCTTTGTACAGGACTCTATTGGATTGTTCCTATCAGCCTCAGGTGTTTCGAGTGTGGGCATATGTACCAACACTTATTGTTTTGACCTGTTGTGCAATTAGCATAGAGAAAATAATTTCTGGAATCTGGAAAAATAACGATTTCCTGAAAAATAGAGCTTAATTTTTCAGCATTTTATAATGTATTTTTCTTAGGCTTGCTTCTCCTGGAATAAATCTTCATAAAAACAGACTCTGAAAGGATACTTAATAAAACCTAAGAAGGAGACAAGCACACGTCAGTCATGATGCTTGTATAAATTATATTTGCTAAAACCCTTTTTCATTTTCAGGTAAATCAATATAGATGACTAAAATAAAATAAATTAAATAGGTTAAATAGGTTCACTCTCCAGAACAAAAAACATTTTAACACTCTATTTTTGTAAAATCACACTCCATGTGGAGTAGGGAAAGAATTTATTGTAAGAATGAGAGTGTAAAGAAAAGTTAGGCCAAGAACCAGTAGGTTATTGTAGGTCAGCATATATAATTGCCAATAAAATTGAGGGAAAGCATTTGAAACAAATGTCATTCTTTTTATAGCTATCCTGAATAATTCTACATTTGTTAATGCATAATAAGGCTCCCATGATGGTAGATAATTTGTAATGACTTCACAAACACATTACTAACGCTCATCTGGAGTTGGCCACCTTTCCTCAATCAGACTCTATCACGTAATTTTCTGCAGCAATTACATACTGTAACCACATTTGTTTTCCTTTTGTATTTTATGCCACTGTAGAAGCTCTTCAAGTCTTTGCTAACTCTTATTGCAATAAGTATGTCTCCATTACTCTGCTAAACCAAACTCTATGGAGTATTGCAGCTAGCTCATTCTCAAGGCCTTTTATGCTGAGACTAGCAGATGTACAAGAACTAATGTAAGTTATAAAGTTACTATTTGCAGGATTTATTCCATTCAAAGGTTTTTTAAATAGTTGTTTCAATTTTTAAACCCACACTTTTAAACTTCTCACCTGGGGGAAAAAAATGTAAAATATGTATGTAGTAATTGATAGGGTTTAGTGGAATTTTCTAATGGGCTGGGCAGTTTTCATAAGTGTATTGTCACTATTGGCACACTGCAATGTAATAGTGCACACGTCACTTCATTACACTTAGGATTTGACTATGAAGTTTATCTCAGAAGATGGCTTCAGGAATCTCTCACATTGTGGCCCACATTCAATATTGTTATTCAAATAGATTTGGATACTACACAGAGAAACCATGTTGGTAGATCTCTTTTGTTTTACTGGAAAAAAAAAGCAATATGGTAAGTGAAGATATTTTCTGTCATTAATGAAAGTTGCGGATGGTGCATCCAGCTCTGGGGCTCTCAGCACGAGAGAGACCCAGATCTCTTAGAGTGGGTCCAGAAGACAATAACAAAAACTATCCGAGGGCTGGAACACCTCTCCTGTGAAGAGAGACTGAGAGGGTTACCTGGAGAAGAAGAATCCAGGGAGATTTTACTGTTGCCTTTCAGTATATAAAAGGGGACTCATAAAAACGTCAACAAGGACTTTACTATGGTCTGTAGGACAAAGGGTTTTAAACTGAAAGTTTCAAAGGAGTATTGAGGTAGAGTTCTAAAAAATTTTTCGTGTCAATCTAAACGCACATTTTCCTCTTTTTCTGCACTTAGCTGTGTCTTTTGAGAATACTGCTACAGTCTAGGAGACATTCACTTGGTTGTACTTTCCATGGAATGCTATCCATTTTGTTTTTCTCTAAAGCTCTTTGATGCACAAAGCAGTTACAGCTGAGGAGAAAAAAAAAGAATTTTTTTAATGTTTCACTTAATTTTAGAAGGGAATTAAATATATTAAGAAAGTGTAAATGTCAAAAAATGTAAACTGACTGCTTACAAATAATCTCTTCCTGTCATCAATGCACTGAAGTTAATAACTTAATATTGCATTGCTTAGTTATGTTATGCAGTCTTCCAACTAACACAAAATCCTATTCCACCTTTTCTTTTATGACCTTGAAAGAGGATGATTTGTCCTTCACCATCACCTTAACAGCTGAACACTGTACTCTGTTCTTCCAAAGGCACTTGGAGCAGTAAGACAGTCACTATATCTCTACTTAAAGGAAGGAGTGGATTAGTAATGCCAGAAACAGGTATCAACAACCAGATCTCTTCTACCAGTCTGTATTTAAATTTTTTGAAAGGGGAGAGATACCAAAACTGGTACCTGGCCCACAACAGTCAGGCTGAGCCATTTTGGTTAGTACGGCAGAGAATAAATATTAAAATTTCCCTTTATCACATATGCTATATATATATTCAAGAGGGTGTAAATAAATTTGCAGAACTGTGTCTCTGCATGTCATATATGCACATATGCACATATATATGGATAGATGCCTATATCTATACAGTATGATCACTAATATATAAGCTGTTATGACTCTGTTCCAGTCTAATAAACAACTTTGAATAGAGACATAATTTCATCTTCAGAGGATGTAGCAGAAAATACACTTCTTTCTGTCTTTTGCATCTGCACACACATCTGTAGTAAATGATAACTTCTAATCCAATTTTCTACTGAGATTAATAACATTTTGGCAGAAAGTGCTGTAAATGTTCAATATGCTGCACGTGCTGTACACATTGGAAATAAGATGCAGTGGTAGCAGTGGTAAATCCTATTTCATCCTCTCTCAAGACCCCTATGGAGGCAGAATGAAGTTCTAGGTTTGTGAAGAGAGATAAATAAGGAATGCATTTTATTGTTCTTTTTTGTCTCCAGGGAGTTTTAGAGACGCTTTGAATTTTTTTCCCCAATAGTCATTTTATACAGTAGTAACTAAGAAAGGGCTGTAACTGTGATGTGGTTAGCCTGGATTATTGAGTTATGTCTTGGGTCCCTCAGGATAAGAAGGACAGCTGGTATAAATTAGTGTAGTTCCCCTGAAACACATAATGCCATGCTGATTAATATGGACTGAAAATTTGATCCCCTCTGCCTACCTGATAAAAACAATTCGGAGGACTCCTCCAACAAAGGAAGTTGTGGGAATGGGGCTTTCCAAATGAAAGTGACTGATAATCCAAGAAGAAAGAAAAAGAGAAGACAAATATGAAGGAAAAAATCCCCACAAATACTTCCATAGAGGGTTTTTCCCTGAAGGTCACTAATACTCCTTTTGTCTCATTGAACATCTGTAAGGGAAGGTGACCATGCACCTATGTGGCACTGTCTGGCCCCAGTGATGAAGTTCTTGACAGCAGAGCTAGAAGATATGTCTGTGTTCCTTCTTCAGCCCTCATAGTTCACCACTTTGCCCCAGAGTTAATTCTACTTTCGTGAAACTGAGCCATCAAAAATTTGCATTTAGGGGTTTCCCTCTATCCGAGACTTCTCTTCAATATGTGAATATTGAGCTAACAAATTTTTTTTCAGGGAGTAGGGCATTTTTTTCCCCCACTGATTCAGGCAATGAATGGCTGGGGGAAGCATGAAGGGGTTTTGAGCTCTAGAACTGTTTCCTGTGCTGCCAGTGCATCCATCTCATTCCACTCTTCTGCTGCATGCAGTGCTGCTCCTGTACTAACTTGCAGCTATGCTCAGGCAATATTCAGAGATCTCACTATAGCTGAAATCTTACATGTAATGAGGATGTCAAAACGTTGCCCTGAAACTGTAAAACCATCTGTAAATCCAGGCCTAATAAATCTCCTCCCTTTTGCCCCAGCATTTAACTAGCTGAGCCTGAATATGTATGGGCTTTGGTTTTCTATTTTTTTTCTTTAAGACACTAACTTTGCAATCACTAAGCATTGTAGGTAGTGATCAAACTCCTGTTCCCATTTATGTAGGCTGGGCAAAACAAAATGTTACTATTTTTAAAGTCCATAGCATTATGAGGGAGTGCAAGACTGGTAGGGTTGATTTGGGGGAAATGGGAAACACTACTTAATGCATCTTTTTGTAGGCCTTTTTAATCCTTTCTCTTACTCTGCAAAACATAACCAAATACAAGGTGGTTGGATAGGGTAAAGAAATGTTTTGAACCTTAGATGATGCAGTTTTTATTCGGAATGGCAAAAATGTGTCTATAATTTATGGATAATTAAAGTCCCACCCACTCGTAGATGGTGATTCCAAGAGGCTAGGACAATAAAAGTCTGAAAAGCACACCTGCAGATCAGGTTGCTTTTAGACTTGCAGACAAAGAAATGGATGAATATAATAAGCATAAAATATATTGCAATTAAATCACACAGGGTCAGACTCAGCCTTTGCACAATTCCACTGCTGTCAATGGAGTTACAAGAGAGAGTTCGGTGTTTAAGCTTTTAAAATCTTGTGTTTTATAGTTGTAGTCTATCTGACCTTCCTTTGTGGCTCACTTTTATAGGTACCACATACCATGGTGACCTGACTATGTACAAATACATAGATTGTTGCAGTGACAGAGGAAGACCAGGGACTCATTCTGGCACTTAACGTCTGCCATCTCCAAAATAAATAAAAGCTTTAAAGAAATTCTTCTCCTACCAGACAGAGTTACAAGCAACAAAAATTGATCCTGATTTTGGATCTATTCACATAACAATTACTTATTAGGATAGCCTATTAGTCAAATCAAGCAAAGTTCCAGCAGTGACAATAAGGATTGTTACAATCTCACATGTGAGAAAGATCCTCCTTTAAAAGACTTTGCACTTATTCAGTACAATCTCTCTGTTCTAGAGGGTATCTGACAGTCATTCTTATGGGTTCTACTGGGAGAAGTCTGGCAGCTTCTTTAATATTTCTTTGAGACAATATATGTAAGTGTATATATATATTTATGTATAAACTCTTTTTACGAACTGTAAAATCTTTTCCCTTTTTATTAAAAAATTATCTTATCCTGGGTATATCAAACATCTGTATTGTATAGTACAAGAATATGGAGTTAATGCTCTGAATTTTCAGTTTTTCAGTCTGAGTTGAGAGACTTCGCTCTTTATGCAAAATGCATTAAATAAAGAACTACAAAAACAACAAAACCCCAGAGCTGTTTGAAACAAAGCCCTCCCCCTTAGTCTTACATAACAGATAGATAGAATAAACTGCTTTATGAAGTACTTTTCTGAAAGTGTGAAGAAGCTCTTAGTAACTTTGAAGTGTTCTCTGCTTTCCAAGTTGAGCTTCTGCTATACTCTGACTGACTCTGTGACTGACAGCTGTGCCAGAGGGATTTCTGCAGATCCACTTGGAAATGTCTTACTAAGGCACCACAGGAGGGCAAGCTGCCTGGCTAATGCAGTGCTGGCCATCTCCAGTGCTTTTTATCCTGTGCATGAAACCAAATTATCTGTTGTTTCCAAACAGACATTACTTGTATCAGTTGTGACTGGAATTTGCAACTACCACACATGAATTCATCAGTGTCACAAATGTGAAAAATATTGATAAGAGAAGGATTTTTTGGAGGTTGCTGAGGAAACAAAACAAAGAGAAGGGGCTTGTTTTATTAATTTGCTGTTTCATCAGCAAAAACAGCTGATAAATCTTTTAAAAAGATTGCTTTTTCAAAGTGGTACTGTGGCTCTTTCCTGTAAGTCTGCTTCACATGTCAAGAGAAAGAAAACACACAATTTTTCTAGAGATTACTGCACATTAATGATAAATAGGACAATGAGGATAATACCTGATAAGGAAAAAACAGACTGGTGATTTCAAAAACAGCATGTGATTTAGCCATATGTATTCCATCAAGATAAATATCTCTCCAGAAAAAACTGTTGTACTTATTTTCTTCTTTTACTTTTTTTCCTCCTGCACAAATAAAGATTGACTCAGAATGGAATAAACTCTGTTCTGCTTTGTTTTTTTTTTTTTTTTTCTTTTTTAAGCTGTCTACCAGGCTGTTAGCAAGTCATTAGAAATAAGCCATTTATGAGGTAGACATTAATAGGAGAGGTCACTGATTGATTGACTCATATGTATTGTTCACCCCAGATTCCTGAAATGGCTTTTCCAAATAACTTTCCTAAGGGTCAAATACACATTGTCTGGCCACAAAGCATGCATACCAAATTTGAAGATGAAAAGGGCGATATAGAAGATTTTGCAGTGTCAAAACTGAATTCATTTTGGTAAGCAGGCTTCAGCTTTAACTACTACTGAGTACTCTCTAGTGCTTCAAGATCTGCCCAAAATTGGTGGGGGAAAGGCTTTATTTGACAGTATAATCTAGTGGTGTCTAGTAAAATCTTTGTGGTTTCCATTAAAAAATGCAGTGATTTCTGTCCAAAAACCTTGAATTAAAAGGACTGTTCTGTGTTGAGGTAGATTTTGAGATCTGCATATTACTTTGTGTGCATCAATAATTATTTTACTTATATAATAGCATTTAGCCAAGGATTTGAAGAAAAAGTCTGAGTAAAATTGGTGAGGCATTCTTGGCTATAGGTTGTGGGGATCCTGTTAGGGCCCTGGTGATAATCCTCCTGAAAGAATTATGCTTGTATTCATGAAAGTATATATTAGCAATGATAATTAGTGGTATATTTAAAATCCTACTGTACAGTAGAAGAAATGTTAAGTAATCACAACTGGAAAAGCCTTTTCTACTACTTAAGCACACCCAAAACCAGCTCTCTTATTTTATTTGAAATCTGAATTTGCTGCTTAATTTATGAAAAGAAGTACACAAACCAACTTTCCCAAACAGTGCCTTCTTCCATGCATGAACAGAGATAATTCTCATTTTATAGTATTTGTTCAATACTGAGTACCATTAAACAAAAAGAGTGGTGTGGGAATGCCTGCAGTGGGAAGAGTGTGTAACAACAAGCCCCAAAAGCTGGTATAAATGGTGATATGTCAGAGGGAAAAGGATCACTGTCAGCATAATCATGGCTTCTAAGCTGGAATGTGGGTAATGATGTGGAGAATGTGGTCAACTCAGGAAGGCTTAATTCTTGTAGGAAGGAGACTGAATGAAAATATATGCCTGTATGAGAAGCTAAATAAGTACGATTCTATGATTAGATTTTTTTTTTCAGAAATTTTAAATTCCATCACCACTGTCCTCTCTTTGTTTTTTTTCCCTTTCTGTGTTGCTGAAGTCTATATTGCACACTACTGGGGAATGAATCAGACCTTAATGAATCACCTCCCATCATGTTCAAAACAGTTAATTTTTCATGGTGCTTACTGCCATAATCCCAGCTTTGTAAGTTGGATTCATTTAATCAGGTTATTTACTTTTCTGTGCCAAACTCTAAATGGGTAGAACTTGCCAAAGTCTAGTTTCAACCATCATCTCTTCGTGTCTCCTCATAGTTTTTTAGTTAAAGGTACTGCTTTTTTAGAGGCATTTTGTTATGTGCTCTCTGTTTAGAAATGAACTTTCTGCTCAGATGGATTTAGCAATTATCACATGCCATCATTTTTGGAGGCTTTTTTAAATGGGAGAGTTTTATTCAGAACTCTTTGGCTGTAGAAATTAAACTTTGTGCAAACAGGAGATAAATTTGATTGTAATGCAAACTGACTAACTTCTCCTCTGCAAGTTTGTCTTACTGATCATGCTATGGTTTATTAATAGGTAATGCAAAATGTGTGTACCTTTACAGATAAATAAATAATCTTTCCTGGTGAATTGAAACTGAATTTCAAACAAAAGTTTCTCAGAATGCAAACATTTCCCAATATTCAGTAGTGGTTTGGCTTCAGTCCTTTGGTTTGAGTTCATACAGAAATGAAGTCTTATGGTAAATCTTGAATTCACAGTAGCCCAGCATGAGGGCAAGGCAATAATATTTGTTCAGAACTGCAGCTTTAAGCAGTGTTAACCCTTGTGTGTTGAACAATGCAGGGCTGATGCCCAGTATATATGTGTCTATTTATAAATAAATAAAGAAATGTGGTGTCAGCTGTTGTGTACAGGGAACCCAGATTTCATTAACTGTAAATTACCTCATTTGATCAGAGAAAGATTCCCTGAATTATTGCATAGCATTAGAGAAGATTTTACCCTGTTAATATTGGAATATTTAATTAAATAGTAAAATTTTTCCTATTCTGTTTTTATGAAAGGAAAATCATTGCAGAAGAATAAAAATCCTGGGGGACTGTTACTACTGTGTATCAGGATTGACCCAGCCCAAAACAGATCATGCCCATTGCTGTGTTGAAATGGGACTGGATATGATTGACACCATCACGTAAGTACCATGCATGGTGAACCCAGACAGGAGGGCTGCAACTCCTGTGTGGTGTTCAGGAAGTGTGCTCTTGGACAAACAGCAGTGTCTGCTAGCACTGCTCACCTGGCAAGTCACATTCCTACATTCAGGCTACAGGACACTGATTTCAGGAACAGCCATTCTAGACATTGTTTTCCACTCCATATGATCACTGTAAGGAGTGAGTGTGCAAATTGAGTATGTAGAGATGCATGCTCTAGATGCGAGCAGATGGCAGAAAGATAATGGGAAATAGCAAAATGTACCATATTGCCTTTTGGCACAATGAAAGGAGTCAAATTTCTTTTTTTGAAGTGATAAACACTGCTCGTGCACACCAGTATGTAAACTCAAAACCAGTCCTGATGTATGCCTGTTGTATATGTGTTCGTAGTCTCAAAATCATAGCCTGCTGATTACTCCTTTTTTGGTAATGTTTAAACCTTTCATTTTTTCTGCTTTTCAGAAATGTAATGAGAAATTCACTTTGCTGCTTAGGTTGGGGGTTTTTTATGCTTGAGAGCTCTACAGTGATCATTACTTTACCGAGGCAAAAACTACGGGTATGAGAGAGCTGTCAATGAGCTTTTAGCCAAAGCTGGAGATCTATTTCATTACATAGGAGGGAAAGGATAAAGATAGAAAATTTCTTTGCTGCTGTGTTGCCCACTTCTTTTCATTTGCTAAACATGCTACAAAATCTCGCAGTGAGAAGAGTTGGGTAAATGAATTCATTTTCTCCCTCTCATTCAATGCAAGTTCATCACGTTTGTAAGCATTGTAAACACTTTGTAACCTCTTAATCTATAATTTATGATAGCCTATGATAATTAAAATCCTAAAAGAGCATGTGTATTCTTTTGGCAGTATATATATTTTATAAGAAAGCCCTGACCTTCAGAAACATAATTAGATGTACAGGTTCTGTACACATTTTTTCAAAAGCCTTTTGGTTTGTTTGGGGTTTTTTTTAAATCCCTGGAAAGCTTTAATTCATTAGTTGTGCTGTATTTCATGTGTACAAATAAGGTATTGATATAGCTGTTGGAACTTTCCTCTTTAGAATGTTTCAGTTTTACTAATACTAGAAATGGACCTGTTCCCTTTATAGGGTATATTTTATTGTCTACTGACATGATAATGTAAACTTGAAAAAGAAGTTGAATTAGAAAAGAATGAACTGGGACTGTAAAATCTGCCGAAGAGAAGGCTCAGAGGGATTCTTATCAATGCAGATAAATACGTAGCAGGAGTAAAGAGGGAGTAAAGAGGACAAAGCCAAACTTTTCTCAGTGACATCCAGTGCCAGCACGAAAGGAAATGGGCACAAACTGAAATACAAGAAATTCAATTTAAATAGAAGAAAAACCTTTTTTTTATTGTGGAGGTAGTCAGATACTCGACAGGTTCCACTGAAAAGTTGTGGCGTTTGTGTCCTTGGAGAGATTTAAAACCCAGCTGGACACACTTCTGGGTAAACTGTAGCTGGCTGTTCTCTGAGCAAGTGTGTTGGTCTAGATGACTTCCAGAGGCCCCTTGAGGTATCAGCAGCTTTGTGATTCTAAGTGGATGAGCTGTAGTGTGTTATCTAGACATGTTTAGTTAAATATTGTGTTAGAAGATAACTGGCAATTTGAGAATTTTATTTTTTAAAGAACTCATGAATTTTAGGTCTTTTGTGTAATCAGTGGTCAGAGCATGGTGAGAGGGCAAGATGGGTAAGAGACAAGGCTATAAGACAGTGCCAGATTTATTTAGCATTCTTGGATAGCTAGGGACCTATTCTGCATTCTTTGTGCATATGCACAATTGGTCTCTCTCCTTCACAGAAACCAGTTAGAAGATAGACTGCCCAGATTAATTTGTTTTAAAATATGTTTAAAACAGGGAAGTTGGAATGCAGCACTTTGTTTTGTATCGGTATGATTGTTAAGTTTTGTTTATCAGTTCCATGAAATACAAAGTCACTTTTTTTAAACTTCCCCCTTTCATGCAGAGGTGGATGCCAGCTGGTCGTCTTTTTTAAGTCTATTCACTGTACTGTAGAATTCAGGTCTTGGCACTGTAAATTTATGCTTGGAATTTGTCATCCCTAGTGATAGGTTTGTCATGTTATTTGGGATAAATAAATAAATAGATAAATAATAAAATCACTTGAACTGTGATTCAGGTGATGGATCTGTCAAAAGTGTCATCCCAGATATATGTACCAACAAGATGTGGGGTTTTTTGTGGAAAATGAAGGAATAGAAACTGCTATGGCTGGTTGATGGTTGTGTCATTGGACTGAGTTTAAAATGTTCATATAAACTGATACATTCGATTCTCTTCATGTTCTGCATAACTGTTATTTAAGAATCCTACAATATGGTGCTGAATGTATCACCTGAGAACATAATTTTCAAAGTATTATAAAATAATTATAATTTCCACAATTTCACCCACCTTCTCAAAGTATTTTCTTCAAGGGAACAGAACCAAAATATTTATGGGAGGAGCTTTTTATTCTTAAAAACTGACAAAACAGATAGTGTTATGTTCTGCTTCTATTCCAAAGGAATTTCTGCAGCCATTGTGTCACTGCCTCAGTACAGGCCAGGTGTTTGTTCTACTTTAGAGTCACATAAAGTGCCACAGCAGTGAGTGAAGTGTTCAACACCACTGATGTTGCTCTTACCATTTGAGTTTTGGCTGTCAACTTTTTGTTAGCAATAAAATTAAAATGATTATATTAATTAGTGCCTCTAACATGTCATGTATTTCTCTAATGTGGCAGTTGTCCTCACCTTGGTTATGAACAGCGTGTTAGGCCAAGTACTCTCTTCACCTTACTTAAATTGATTCCCACATTTGAGGATTTCACTCTCATGTACTACAGTGTTTTACATTCTAAATAGATATATTTGTTAACAAATTGCCATGTAGAAAAGTTATGCCCAGCTAACAAAGCTCTTCCCTCCCTCTCTCCTCCAAAAGCTGTCTAGAGTTCTGGTTCAAGCTAGTGTTATGGGGGCAATTTTATACATTCTTAATAGTTTTGTCTTTCCTTAGACAGCACTTCATCAATGGATATAAATTGTATTAAACAATTCTTTGGCTCAGTCCAGAAACTCCTCTTAGGAGATTAAATGTGGTGAAATGAGGCACTTATTTAACTGCATTTAATAATGTTGCAAAGCAATAAATAATCTGTAATGTTTCCAGTGGGAAAGGAGATATTCTGAGTGAGCATATAAATACTGGATTTTGGATTGGGTCGAAATACTCAGGTTAACATCCACAAACTTGTCAAAACTTTAATGGAATCCTGTAATTATTCCTGTTGTCACACCGACAGTACATTTTCATGATGCTTCTTCCATTAAGCCCTTACTAGGATGCCATTTCAGTACTGACTCAGAGGGAATTACCTCGCTAGCTGCATCACTGACTGTGTGTAGTAGCAGGAAACAGTAGGAGCGTGTCTGTGGATCAGAGCAACTGCTGCTGACTGCTTTAGTTCAAGCTACACATACCGTGGTGAGGAGAGGAAAGGTTACTTTAGAATGAGTCTCATCTGACCTTCTGACTGAATGTTATTGCTGCCTGTGGGCTTTTGGAAAGGTCTGAAGGAAACTGTCCATGAACCCTTGCGTCTTGAGAACTGGACAACCCAGTGGGGTTTATCAGCTATTTTCTGTGTTGCATAGGTGATTTTATCCCGAATGGATGACTCCACCATATGTGAGTGACTCCACCAGTCGTCCTGTAAGATCTCACAGATGGAAGCTGGGCTTATTTGCACCTGGGGAGGTTTTTGCATTGGGGAGGTTGATGCTTGAACTGTCTCCTTTTTATGGGTTTGGTCATTGGCTGACCAAAGCACCAGGAGAGGAACTACAGTAGAAAATTTGAGTAAGTCCAATGGAAATATCAAGTTTTCCTGCATTTTTTTGTCTGAGGAAATAGAAGGAAGCATTAACTTCTTTGATGTCAACACTTTTGAAGTTTTTCCCTGGTCATCCAGAAGTCCAGGGCCTGGAAATGTTTGAACTGGCAGGAGTGAACTGACCTCAAGTTTTGAGAGAACCAGCAGCTGCCTTTTTAAGAATCTGTCTACCAGTGGTGAAAGCTTCGTCAGCTTGCACCTCTGCCAGAGCAGGCCAACAGCCCTTCACAGCCATGACTCTCTGTCCTAGTGCTCTGCTGCAGCTGAGCAATACTCTGGAGAAGTGTATGGAATTGAACCAAAAAGCATATCTATTCCTTTAACCAGGAAACATTAATTTCACAGATATTTTTAGACCTAAAGAAAAGACCTAAATAATTAAAAGAAATGGCATGAAGAGCTTTTTTCTTGACCTCCTCAAATGCTCAGGAGCACAGGTCTGGAGCTGTTCTGCAGGTGATCTAAATAACTTTCATGGCTTGTATCAGCACATGAAATATTTGTACTTAAGGAGGGAACTAAAATTTGAAGGCTTTGTAGGATACTAGACCTGTCAGGGTAGATGGTTGTCTTATTAATCATTTGCATAGGCTCAGAACACAATTGGTTTAAAAATAAAATGTTTTTTTTTATTTCCATTTGTTTCTGGGCCTGCTTTTGTGTTAACAGTTGGAAAACTTAAGTATAGCATAGGGACCTATGAGAGAATAAGTTATAATGAATAATTTACTTGAGAAACTTCTTTTTCCTATTCCTGGATTGTTCGTGAAGTGCTGGTATTTTCTCAGAAATGTATTTATAATTTAAAATACCTCAGTAGACATTTTTATGGTATTTTACTGTAGAAATGTTGATGTTGTTTGGGAATAGGATCATTGTACTGCTCTGAATTTATATTTAAAGACTGTTCTTTATATATTATCTAATATTCCTAATTTTTGATAGTTCAGTGGGGCATATTTATGGAAATTATCTGCATAAAGAGCACAGAGGTCTACAAAATAAACTCAAAAATTTAATGAACTGTTCATGAGCTTTTTTTCCTACTCAAATTTAGAAATGATAAAAGCATCTCTGAAGCACATCATAGCTTCTGGGGAAGATGTAGAAATGAATTCTCAATTTAGAGTTTTTACTAAGTGACTACTTATGGAAATTTTTTGTTCAAAACATGAATTTTTTTCAGATTCTGCTTTATGGTTCATTGGTGCTCTATACAGTTCAGCTTATTTAACAAGGAGTGTGGTCAGCCATGGTGTATTTCTCTGCTCATATCTTTTAATTTACTTTTTGTTATTCTACTCAAATTTCTAAAAGGAAGATAAATTTCCTCCAGTCAGACAAAGCAATGTCAAAGCCTGGAGTGGACTGAATTTCACTGAATTCCACATATATTTAGTCTGAGGTTTTTTATACTTTTTTAAATGGAGTAGAAGGGAGGGAGGGAACCAACAAAAAAACCCCTACTCGTTTGTGAATAGAGAAACTCAAACTTTTGTGGATTCATTAATTATTACATAGGTACTTAATTATGCAGGAGAACAGAGGTAGGCAAGGGCTTTGAAGGGCTGAAGGGCTTTGGCTTGCAAGATAGGGTCTTGGTGTAAGGTCAGTCTGCTAATGACACAATAACACACACTCAGGTGAAGATACAAAGTGTGGCCACTTACCTTTAGGTGGCTTGCGTTACTAGGGCCTTTCATTTCCTCAAAGCTTTGTCAAACAGACAGTGTGCACAACAAAGCTTTGTAACACTAGAGTCCTTTTAGGACTCCTTGAAGTCATCTTTGAGGCTTGACTGGGAACAGATATTGAATAAGGGAGAGCTGATTAGCAGTGAGTAGAAATAGGACAAGGAAATATTTAATCTTTCAGAAAGCTGTGCATAAGCCTGTCTGTGCTATTGCATAAAATATGACTGCAAAATATGTTATGCCCAGACTCCCTATGGGGAAAAAAGAGATCTCCCTGTTACTCACATTAGTGATGGCTGGCATGGCATATACTTCAGCACTTCATGAAGAGTTTCTTATTTAAACTGAGGCCAGGTGTCCAGGTGTCTTTGCTGCAAATCCCACATCTTGATCTATGCTGACCTTTCTGTTAATTGTATTAAACAAGTACAATTTCTGAAACAGCTGAAAATACTTTCTAAAGGCATCTCTGCAAAACTCAGTGTACCTGGATGATACTAGGAGAAAAAAAAAAAAGAATTTCAAGGGAAAATTATAGCCAGAGTCTTATTTTAAGGTCTTCTATTAAATGAATTGGAAAATTAAAATTAAGAAAATCTAATGAAAATAAATTCTTACACTGAATAGTCCGTTTATTTTATTCAGAGATAGTATCACTTTTTGGACTGGACTGTGGAATGCCAGGTGTTTCTCTAACAGAAAGAGCTGAAAAGATTTATGTACAGTATTATTGCATAACATGTAATATTTAAGACTGTTAATTTCATGGTACCTTTTCAGTCTTCAAGAAACCGAGCAGGGTGCAAGCCATAGCATGCCCTTCATTCACAGAAATGAAGAATCCTTCCTTACTGTGGCATGAAAAAATACTTTTAATAACAATTTTGCAGATTAATTCATGCTTTACCAGCTAGGCAGTGAAAATCTCTGAACATTAGATTTAATTTACAGGTGCAAGACCGTAGTTACAAGTTGTTTCAGTGCCACTCTTACATGAGCTTTGGGAAGATATTAGTGTTTATAATCAGTCTGCTGTTCTTACACTGATTTATTACTTTCATCATTTTCTTTGTCCTGTACTCTGGTAACTGGGTAATTGAACCAATTAGAACATAGTAGATTGGTAATAATTACTTATACATTGGGCTTCTCAACTAGTGCTTCTCTGTACCTCTTTTCTCACAGAAATGGTCAAGAAATTTAGAAATACTAAAGATTTTGTGTATATAGTCTATAAAGATATATATAAAAGTATATAAACGTATACTAAAAATACTTGAGATTTTGGTTCAACAGTAATTAAAATATAAGCAAGAAAATTATTTTTTTGGAATTATAATTAGGGCTTTGAAACGAGTGAAGGTAGAGAACAGTACCGGAATATACCATTTCAGGTTTTATAAGACCCTTCATATTCAGTCATATATATATATGTGTGTGTGTGTGTGTGTGTGTGTGTGTGTTAATTTTGGAAGAAGAGAAAATGAAGAGCAGACATTGTCTAAATATTAATATTCCGATGCTGTCCATTACAGATCTGTTGCAGAAGCCACAGAGGTTGATCTCAACATGAGAGTTGGATTGCATACAGGCAGGGTGCTTTGTGGGGTCCTGGGTCTCCGAAAATGGCAATATGATGTCTGGTCAAATGATGTGACATTAGCTAATGTAATGGAAGCTGGAGGACTGCCTGGGTAAGTCTGAAAAAGAACCATAGCAAAAAAAGTAGAAAACTGTAGGGGTGAAGAATTTATTTCCTTTTTTGGAACTGCTATTGATGAAAAGGAGTGTGTTTGGAAAGAGAAATAAATGTATTATATGATTTATCCTGTGGTATTTCCAAATGATCTTGATTTATGTAAGTAATAGGTTAGATTAGAAGCAAAACATTTTCAAACAAAATCATTTTTAGAAGTTGACTAGTATAAAAAGTAGGAATGAGGCAACACTAGGAATGTAAGAATGCTAGACTTTGATCCTTTCATGTTACAAAAATAAAACCCTATAGCTATTCCCGGAATTTTTTACTCTTACACACCACTACACTTGGAGGGGGGAGGAGGGATGCCTTGCTTCTTTTACGTGACAAGATTTCCAACATTAGTCATGTGCTATAGAAAAGATAAACCTGTTTATGAACTCAGGTACTGATTACACTAGCAGATGATAGACTAGCACATAAACCTGCAACCAACCCATGGGGCATGTCCTGGAACTTTAAGTACTCCTTGCAGAGTCTTGGACACAATTTAAATACACACAGTGAACGTTTGCACTCTGTGTGTAGCTCACGTTTGGACTAGGACTTGCCAAACTCTTTTTGGTTTTTACAAGATCTTGATTTGCTATACAGAAGGACAATGGAACCAATTAATTTTTTGTTTTACTGATGAGTGAATTTCTATTTATTGCATACATCTGCTTTAGTTAATTTTGGCAGTGTATCCAGTGCAAAAAAATCTGAACACATTTATTTGAGGAAATCAGTAGAATCTTTTCAGATACCTTCTCTTAAGACATTTCAAATATAAGAGTTCTTTCAGGAGAAAATGTGAAAACTTTTTCATGATAAAAAACCTCAAAAATAATATTAAAGATGGGTGTGTTCCCAACACAAAGTGAATCAGAAAGCTGGCTACAAAACAGAGTGGATGAATATGAGTTACAGATGTGAAGTGAGACAGAAAATGAAGTTTCTCCTTTATACACAGGAGAGATTTGGAGTGTGATGCCACAGGTTTCAAACAGCAGGATGTTTTCCCAAGCAGACATTGGGGTAAAAACTTAAGAAAGCCACACAATGTAGAAGATGTGCAGACTCTTGCTTTCTACAAAAAATCAGCAAATCTGTAAGAGTTTGGATAGTCAACAGTTACCCTTCTGTTCACTTTGCCCAAGTTTAGAAAATACATGTAATAAAAATTCTTCCATGTTACAATTTGGCTAAAATTGAAACAAAACAATTTTTTTTTTTTAATCAAACCTGTGGTCTTCCACATAAATTGACCTCTTTATGAACTTCCATACAGGAGTGTATTTCAGTAGCAGGTAACTCATTATGTATCTTTGCTTTAAACAACAATGTCTAATTTTTCTCTGCAGGAAAGTCCACATTACAAAGACCACCTTAGAGTGCCTAAATGGGGACTACGAGGTAGAACCAGGATATGGTCATGAAAGGAATAGTTTCTTGAAGAAACATAATATTGAAACGTATTTTATTGTGCCATCCCATCGTAGGAAGGTAAGCTTATTAAGGAAAGTGATACATTTTCATAATTTACAACTGTTCTGTGCTATTCTGAAAGCAGAGACAATGCTAATTGTTGTTTTTTTTTTTCCCAAAAGCTCTTCAAACACTCTTGAAGGCCCAGCAGGGCAATGGTAACATTTTGCATCTTTTCCAACAGGTGTGACTATAGTCACACCTTCCCTCCTCCAGTCACTGAGTGCAGCCTCTGGTTTGACTGAAAAATGTTTGTTGTGTCCTCAGTAGAAGTCTTGAAAGTCCATAATTGTTGTTTAAACACATTCCATTTGTTAAACCTTTTCTACATCAGATGAGGCTTATCTTTTAAGTTACCTGTCATAACATGCTTAACAGGACAAGATATCTCCTTTTATCTCAGCCCGAGAATTTGAGATACAGATTTTTGCACCCTTAGCTTCTGAAACTCTATCCAAATAAGTTTAATTCAGAGATTTTACCTTCAAGGGGAAAATTATAATACCCAATCCTGAAAGTATCGGTCAGGTTTTAAAGCAATGTCTTTATACACACCAGGTTTTTAAGCTGTCAAAACTCCTTGTTTGAGGGTTTTAACCATCAAGTGTCTGAGAAAAACGTAACGACTGGGAAACAGGTCATCTTGAATTTCATACCTGCAATCAGTTTTTTGGTCTTAAATTGATGAGTCTGTGAGTTTTTATGGGAATGTTGGGATTCCAGTCACCAGGGTAATTTGATTCTGGGATTGAAAACTCCAGTTGTTTTTTTCTGGAAAGGCTGCTGCAAGAGTGATTGTGTTGATTTGGCACAGGATAGTTTTTTTGGTATTGGGGGAGGGCTACAGAAGTAGGTTCTGTGAGAAGCTGGTAGAAGCTTCCACAATGTCTGACAGAGCCAATCCCTGATGGCTCCGAAGATGGACATGCTGCTGGCCCAGTTAGAGAGGTTGGTAATGCCTCTGTGATGACATATTTAAGAAGAAAATCAAAACAGCACACGTGCAGTTTTTTCCAGGCCATGGTGAGGCGCCACCGCCAGGGCCACCGTGGGGCAGCACGCAGTGGTGCGCTGTGGCCACTGCCATCTCGGTGTGGCCCATGGCCAGCCTTGCCTGCCTGGCCACCCCTAGCCAGCCACACTGTGGGCAGAAGGGTCAGGGCGGTGGCAGCAGCTTCTCCTTCCCAGTGCCCTGCATGAAGAGAGGCATTACTTAGTGCCAGATCCGCAGTGGCTGCCGCTGCCTGCACAGTGGCAGCAGGGCCACCTGGCCAGCCGTGGAAACTGGTGAGCAATTCCCTGACGTGGAACCTAGATAAGATCAACCTCTCCACGCTGCAGGATGCTGCAAAAACCTTTGAGTTGGTGGAACTTGGTAGCAATGGTGCCTACTGCCAGCAGTTTTTCTTCTAGACAGAGAAGAGGAGGAAGTGAGGACATGTAAGAGAAAGCAACATGGAGACACCAAGGTCAGCAGAGAAGGAGGAGGAGGAGGTGCTCCAAGCGTCAGAGTCTAAATTCCTCTGCAAGTCATGGTGAGGACTGTAGTAAAGTAAGCTGCTCCTCTGCAACCCATGAAGTCCACAGGGGATGCAGAGATCCACTCGCAGCCCATGAGGGAGGTGCTCACGCTGGAGCGGGCGGATGCCAGAGGAAACTGTGATCCAGTGCGAGACCCGAACAGAGAGAAGGGGCCTCTGCTTCCAAACTAGAGCAGCATATCCTTAGAGGACTGCAGCCTGTGGATGAGTGACCCACGTGGCAACAGTTTTGGGAAGACTGTCCATAGGAGGGATTCGCATTGCAACTGTTCTGGCAGGACTGCTACTCTTGACGTTGGAGCCACACTGGAGAAGTTCACGGAGAACTGTCTCCTGTGGGTGGGACCCCACAGCATAGCAGAGGAAAAACTCCTCTCCCTGAGCTAACAGAAGATGATCTCAAGTGACAAACTGACCAAAACTCCCATGCTCTGTCTCCGTGCGCTGCCGGTGGGAAGGAGGAAGAGACTGGGGATAAAAAAGATGTTTTAAAGGCTTATTTTACTTCTCATTATCCTCCTCTGACTCTGTTAATAATAAATTTACTTTATACCTTTTATTTTGAACCTGTCTTCCCCTTGGAGTGTTTTCTCCTGGTCCTCATCTCAACTCATGAGCCCTTTGTTAATTTTTTCTCCCTCTCCTCTGCCCAACTGAGAGCAAGAAAAGAGTGAGCGAACAACTTTCATGGGTGCCTGGCATTTGGCCAGTGTCAAACCATGACAGTGATTTTATGTACCTTTTCTAAAGCATCTTCTTATTAGAGAGATGGAGTTTTCTCATCTGGTGTGAAAATCATGCAATCTCACATTTTGTTCTTCTGGTATATATTATTAAATTCAGTTTTAAATAGTATGAAAGAAAACAGATGGAAAAACAGTGGGTTAAAATCTGTTTTGGTGGTCAGTGAGAGTGTTTTTTGGTGGCTTTCTTGCAATCAGGACTAGGATTTTTTGGAAATCATGATTTCCTAAATTAATAAATCCCAATAAGGAAGAAAATGCAAGGGAGAGTTTACTTAGGGTAGGTGTGTTGCTTATTGCTTCTGGATTTTTTGTCTTGGTTTTCTGATGTTTTCACTCCTACAGCATTATGCACAATTTCATTTCTACGTAATTAAGTATCAGGCTTCATTTCATATTGAGGAAATTAAAATAAAAGGCATTTCAGGAGATTGTTCCATAGGTTGGTGCAAAAAGACAAGCAGAGACAAAAGAGAATTAGTGTGACTTTTACATAGAGAAACTATTGTGTCAATTCCGCTGTAAAAACCAGTGACTGAGGAACAGAAGCTTGACGATCACATATGGAAGTAAGCAGATCAATGCATGTTTAATGTGCAAGAATGAGAGTATACTGCCTTGCAAACACACATTTCTTTGTCTTTGCAAGATTGTTGAAAAACTACTAATGATTGCTGGGAAAGGACTGCTCGGTTTGTCATCAGCTACATAAACCAAATGCCATCTTACCCATGAGTGTCACTGATGACAGTGGAAATGGCAGATGCTACTTTAATGGCGTGTCAGCCAAACTGGCAGAAAGAAATGCATCATGAATTTTACTGGTATTGACTGGCTTCTCCACTGGGCGGGCAGGTCAACCAGCATGTCACTTTGCTGTTTGTCACAGTCCATCATAGCCGTCCCCAGTCTTTGTACCCTTGCGTACTGATCACTGGACCACAAACTACGTAATAGTGCGTTTATCTTCTAAAAAAACACCTGCTGTTCCCTCCTACCCCGATTCTTTCATTACCTCTTCAGAGACATAGAAACAGAAGGCTACCCATAAAGCAGAGTTTCATCTGGTGTATTCAGTTATCATGTGGTTTAATATTGTATTCCTTTCTCTTGAGCCTCAGCAGCTGAAATGCATTTTTTATTCTTTGTATATTATCTCTGACATTAACATGAACTGATTCCAGCAGGTGCGATACCAAGTGGAATGAAAATCAATGTCATGACCAACAGATGACCAAGAATATGTTGAATGTGAAGCAAAAATGAGACCGCTTGGAGTTTTGTTAAAAATTATTTGTTTAGAAGGCTCATGTCCCACATTCTTCCATATTTGGTCTGACAGGAAAATTTTTCATCACTGTCACTCTAGCCAAGAATGATAATAACAGTATAAGATGACTCATTCATGTACCAGTTACATTTTAAATATGAACAAATTACAAATTACTCCCATTTTTTAAGTCTTCTGTTGAATCAGCTAACAACCAGGATTTTACGATCTGATCTGCTTGTTGGTTTAATATGAGAGCACTGCTAAGCGGCCACTGAAGGAATACATTTCTTTTTGTTTTGTTACAGCTTTTATTTTGGTAGACAATATATTAGTCTGTTATTATCTATTAGTTTAGGCACTCAACAGCCTATTGTCCACCTGGAGACCAGTGAAAAGTGGTGTCCCACAGGGGTTGGTGGTGAGGCCAGTACTTTTCAGCATCCTTGTCAATGGCATGGACAGTGAAACCCCAGCAAGTTTGCTGATGACACCAAGCGATGTAGTGCAGTCAACACGCTGGAAGGAAGGGATGCCATTCAGAGGGATCTGGACAGGCTTGAGAGGTGGGACTGTGTGAACCTCACGAAGCACAATAAAGCCCACAACAGCTGAGTCAGGGCAATCTTAGGCACACCAACAGGTTGGATAGAGAACTGATTGAGAATAGCCCTATGGAAAAGAACTGGAGAGTGATGGTTGATGAAAACTCAACATGAGCTGGCAGTGTGCACTCACAGCCCAGAAAGCCAACCATGTCCTGGGCTGCCTCAAAAGGAGAGTAGCTAGCAGGTCGAAGGAGATGATTCTGCCTCACTGCTCTGCTCTGTAAGACCCGACCTGGAGTACTGTGTACAGTTCCGGTACCCCCACCATGAGTACACAGAACTGCTGGGGCAAGTCCAAAGGAAGACCAGAAAGTTGACAAGAGGACTGGAGTACCTCCCCTACAAAGACAGGCTGAGAAAATTGGGGCTGTTCAGCCTGGAGAAGATTGTGTGGAGACCTTACAGCAATTTCCAGTATCTGAAGGGGGCCTACAGGGAAGCCAGAGGGAGACTCTTCAGCAGGAGCTGTAGTGATAGGACAAGAAGTAATGGCTTCAAGCTGAAAGACAGTTGGTTTAGGTTAATTGTTAGAAAGAAATTCTCTACTGTGAAGGTGGAGAGACACTGGAACAGGTTGCCCAGAGAATCTTTGGATGCCCTCANGTGCATAATTGACTGGATTACATTCAGCTCTTAAACACACTGAAATAATTAATCTAATTTCCAAAGGCAGAATTTTAAAAATTAAAATAATATTTTTTGCTTACCATCATAGTTAAAAGCTTACACAATAATACTTTTTTAATACATGTTCCCTAATACATACCCTGATAAAGTTACTAGTTCTTTAAAAGCCATCACATTTCTTTTAAGTAAAGTTTGATTATGTTTTCATGATATTTTGTATTGATATTAATACTTAAAATCATGTGACCAAAAGAGAAAATGTCTCTCAGACCTGAGAGAAAATTTGAAAATTTTGATTTATGTAAGTAGACACAAGACCATACACATGAATGCCTTGGGCTTTTAAAAGAGATTTGATCCAGATAGAAAAACAGATATATTTCTATTGAATATGTAATATTTAATATATCAAATATTCACAAAATTCATACTTCATGCTTTAGACACGTGATCATTCCCTTAGTTTCAAAAAATTCTAACTTTGTGAAGTATGTTAAATATTAATTTATATGGATTTTATTTCCAGAAAAACAAATCTAGGCTGTATCTCTTCATCTCAGAGCTCCTTACAAGAACTTTATAACTCTGCTTTGACCAGCTAAATAACTTTTTCTGCTAATGATTTCTGGGTAACCCACCTGCCTAATCCTGTTACAACTTTCAAACTGTTTGCCTAAAATTTAATTTGTTTCAATTTAATTTTTTAATAGAGTGTATCTGGCTTTCATCAGAATCCTTTGTTCTTTCATTGTCAGCACCGACATTAGTCAAAGTATCTTTGCCTCAGTTTTCCTACTGTCATAGCTGACTCCCAGAAGCACAGCAGAGGTAGGGCTCTCTAGGTGGACTGTCTGCTTCATTTCACCTAGGCTTAGGTGGACTGTCTTCTTCATTTATTTGGTTGCTCTAGAAAGTCTGATTCTCCTGCAGTAAAACACCTCTAAGGTTTGAGTCCAACCTCAGTGATATCCGAGTGGATTTTTACTTGGCCTCACTTCTTTGTATTAGTTGCAGCAATTCACTCTGTGGTGGCGCCTCTCTAATTTTGAAAACACTCATTATTTCACCAGCTGAGAAAATAGCCAATTAAGAAAAATTCTGCCAATAGCCAAGCACTGATCAGAAGTGATCAAGTTTTCATGAGGGGAAAGATTTCTCTGAATATGTTAGTTTTTGCCTTCACAGAAGTGGGCCAGCCATTGCTGTTGCCCATTGCCAGATTAAGGGAACCTGCTTCAGGATGTGCTTTGCTGGCTCCAGAGACAAGGCAAAGACAAATGATACTGTGTACCATTAACAGCAGTAGAGCTGTGTCCAGGAACGGAGGTCATAAAAATTGTATCAATTCAATTCCCAATAAAAATCATAGGGAAGCACTATTGATACAATGTACAAATTTTTCCTGTATATTCATAAGTGTCTCTTGGATTTTACAGTGTACTTCAAACATAATCAATAATTACCTTCCAAGAGGTTACAAATCACTATCTGCAGAATTTCTTCTAACGTGCTAGTGAGTTATTCACCAATGAGGTATTCAAATACATTAGTTATGTTTTATTTGTGGTAGTGTAAATCACATGCGGTCTTCATCTAATATTTGAATAGCACACAATGATGGACAGTCATGAAAACTCCATGAAAGTGAGTACCAAATCTGTTTGCTGTTTCTCTGAAGAGATTGACATTTTTCTTTCCTACCTTACCATGTACATACAAAGCCATGCAAAGCAGTCTCAGAAAATTCCTTCTGTAGCTTGGATAGCCATGCTTTCTTACCTGAAAATAATCTCTGAGTAATACTGTGACCATTTTTAAGATCCAGGGGAATACCACTTTTTTTTCTGAATCCATTAGTTATCCAGCCAGAGGGAAGTGGATGCTGGTTAGAGGTATGGTGCTCCGTGTCCTGTCTGGTTTGCTGTGTTGAATCATGCTCTACACATTCCAACACAGATGGCTAAATCTACAATTTTATTTTTGCCAAAAAAATAATTATAGCAAAAAAATATCAGTAGTCTATTTGAAAAGAGAAATTAAAGCACTGTTTGAGGAAATCACTGTTGTCAATCTTTAGAATTCAGGAAAAATCAGCTGAAAGAATGACAACTCTTAATAAGCAAACACAGCTTAGGAGCATCCTTTGGAAAATGCTATTTAAAATGTAAAAACGCTTCAAATGTCAGAATTACATAGAGCAATTACCTACAGTACACACCTGTGGCATAATTTATTGTCAAGTGCATATGGATTTATAGCTCAAAAGGTTGATCACAATTTCTCTGACTCATGATCAAATAGGGAGAAATTCAGCAGCTTGAGATTCACACAGAATCACACAGTATCAGCGAGGCTGGAAAAGACCTTTGAGACCATCAAGTCCAACGCATGACCAAGCACCATCTTGTCAACTAGGCCATGGCACTAAGGGCCACATCCAGTCTTTTCCTAAACACCTCCAGAGATGGTGACTCCAACACCTCTGGGCAGCCCATTCCAGTGCCCAGTCACCCTTTCTGTACTTGTTCTAATTTGCATGCCACAGCCGCAAGAGAAGTGGCAAAGGCTGTCACATCTCTTTAATATTGTGTTGTTTCATCTAGCATAAAGTGATGAGATTTTAAATGTCCTGCATTGCAGTCCTATCACCACAGACTAACAGGAAAACATTTTTCATCACTCTTCCTGAAAAGGCAGTATTTTTGTCTTGGAGTCTCCTTTACTGATAATCAACATAGCTTTGTTGCATGAAGCAGATTATTTACCTTCTATATTATAATAAATTACTAGACTCTCTATCTTTCCATCACCAGCCAACAGGTTTTGTCTGCTAATGTCTTTCCTGTGGCTGATTAAATTTTTTTTCCCCCAGCATGGAATGGGAATTTATGCAATATAGCACAGAGAAAACAACACAGATTCGTGATGACTTTTTTGCTTTGTATAGATTAAATACATACTAACTACATGTACTTGTCTTTTGACTTTATTGGTAATTCAGTGTTAGCAACTGGAATGTTTCACAAGTAGAACTGCTTTTGAGGTGCTTTGTATCATGTCTTAATATATGAGTTTTTAACAGTGAAACAATTTGATGACTATAACCTATGTATTACTACGAGTTTTTATAGAAATTTGTTGGATTTTGTCTGACCTGATTAAAAGAAGAAAAAGAAGGCTACAGAAGGAAGGAAGGAATCAAGCAGTACAGTAGGTCTAAAATTGCTGCACTTAATCCTTTTTAGTTTATTATTTCTATTCAAAATAAAGTTCCATCTACATTTGTGGGAAATTTCTTTCTCTGCAAAGTTAATTTGATTTAATCATTCTGGTTAGGTCTGGGGGAACATACCACACTGTTCTCATATTGTCTTCTTTTTCCAATCATGTAAAATTTGTGTTTTCCACAGCGCACTTATGACCCAGTAAATCCACCTGTATGCCTAACAGATCCTTAGGATTTTTTTGGCCTCTGACTCCCCTAAAAATATTCAGTTTACCTTGTTTCAAGGAAGTTTTCACAGTTCTTGTAAGTTGTGAATTTTCTGGACAAAGAAATTCTGATTATGTTTTTACTTACCAGCCCTTGTGCAGTGCCAGAGCTCTGACTCCTAAACTATAAGTAGAGACAGAAAAAGAGAGCTTCACAGTTAATGCAGGGGAGGTAAAAAGTTAACCTGCTACTCATAAAAACTCTTTACTAGCAAATAGCAAGAAAAAAGGTAAAATGATTAGAAGAATATGAGGTAAAATTAATAGATTAATTGACAAAATTAATCTATTTTGAAATGCCGCAAGCTAGGCATCCAAGTCCATATCTGGGCACACACTGATGATTTCTTCTTTCAAACTGACAGCTACCTGCAGCTACCACTGCTACCATGACTTTGAGAGTCCAGGGGTGGTCTGCTCTCACTGGCTGACAGCTCCTTCCAAGAAATTTAACTAGAGAACTGAATGCATAATTTGGGTGCTTTTCAGATTTTAACACCCCAGATATACCTTAGCAGACCAAATTTAACAGATGCACTCACAACCTTTTAATGGAAGCTCTAACTCGTCCAGATGGACAGGGGCTTTTCTGTGCCTGAGACTTTGTATTGCCCAAGTTGTTGGAATGTACAAACCCAAACACTGGAAATAAATTGCTTGTGTTACCACCCAGCAAACATAAGCAGAAGAATGATGTCTGTGTTGCAGAGTGTATTGCTGTATATCCTCATGATTTCTCCTGCAGTAGCTATGAAACTGCAAGTGCATCATCATTAGTGTGGAAGCCTGCAGTTTGGACTGGCAGTGATAGAATTAGTTACATGCTCTAATGTCGTTCGCTCTTTTTCTTTCTCCCAAAATGTGGAATCTGTACAAGGAAAGATAGAGGGCATTGGTATAGGATTTTTCTCTGTTATTGATCTCCTAAACATTGCTTTAGTCTTTACAGCTGCTAAAATCTTCTTCCACATCTGTGTCAAGAAAGTGGTCACACTATTCTGTATTTTAAAAGTTTGTCTAACAGAAGCTGTATTATTTTCTGGTAAAATCCCTAATATACTCTCCTATTGGATAGCCGAGGTGTGATAAATAAAATTTATCATAAAAGACATAGAAAAGGATGGAAAAACAAATGTCTGATGATTTTAACCATACGAAGAAGAAAAAAAAAGATGAAAAAAATTTACTCCTTTATCTTGGGACAAAATGTCTTGAAGATAGTCATGAAACAAATACTTCTACCAGGAGACAGAATCCTGCCTGCCTGAAGATGGAAAACAAACAGACACAGTGCTACAGCATTTATGGTTTCTGTAAATGTGTTTTGAATTACATTAGTGTCTTCTTTTCCCTGCCGCTTTATGCACTGAGGTTGAATATAGTCAGGGAAATAACAGTCTGATGACATTTCTGAGAATCTCAGATGAGCACCAGTTAAATACTTATCAGAATATTACATGACATTCAAACACTGGGGTGTTTTCCCAGGATTTGAATCAGTGCTTGTTTGTTTTCTGCATTCACAAAGTTGTATATATGTAGCAAGCTGGATAGCTGCTAACATGAGTGGATGGCAAAGAGGCAGGAAGGGTCTTTGTTGGGTCCACAGAGATGTTTATTCCAGCCACGTACGTGGACAGTTCAGTGACAAAGACTCAGAGGAGGGGCCCAGGTTTAAGTGTGGTGTGGTAGGGCAGGGAGAGCATCAGGGGAACCATCAGGGGCATGGGGGCAGTGCACAGGCAGGGTTAGGGTATGGGAACCACTGGGGAAATAGAGGGGGGTGGCTGAGGAACAGAGGCCTGGGGGGGGCCCAACAGGGCTGACTGAGGGAGCAGAGCAGGGCTACAGAGCACAACAGAACAGGGTGTCCTTGAGAGAAGCCTCTTGTGTCTCTCTAACCTGGGGAATGCCTCTCAGGGTCTTCCCTCCCAGGGGGGTCTCGGGGTCCCTTGTGTGGCAGGCTCAGCAGCCTCCACATATATAGTCCTGTCTGCTTTCAGAGTACTCTTTTAGAAAATCCTGGCTCTTAATCTTATTTGTCAGCTGTGTTGTAGCAAACAACCAACCTTTCCCAAAATAATGAACTAAATGAACAGTGAACAGAATTAGAGATGATGCCAAGGGTCAAAAAGACATGAGAAAGTAAAATGCATTGACAAAATGAGCTGGAATGGGAATGCTGTAGTCCAGCTTTCCTGTAATGCTGGCCAGGAGCAAGATCAGAGGAAAAGCAGAGTGAAAGACACTCTGGGGTTGAGTTTTTCATTTGGAAGGGTTTTTTAAGTCTGTTTTAACAGACTCTATTGCATTTCCTGACTTTATCAAAGCCTTAGAGCAGAAGGTGAGATTACTTAATTATTTCACTGAGAAGTTCACTGTGTCAAAAGTGTTGTTCTGCTGTAAAAGCAAGAATAAAAAAGGGATATGATTCTTGAGATGAAAGTGAGAGAGAATTCCTTTGTATTTTTGATATTGTGTATATATAGTAGTAGAATGAAAAACCCTCAGTCCCAGTACAGAATCTGTATGACCTGAAACCATGAGATCACAAAAAACCAAAACCAACCAAAAAACTCCCCAACCAATTAACCAAAATTATAAATAAAATTATATTCATCTGCTGAGAATTGTCAGTGTGTCCAGCTTGTGTGTATGCAGAGTCCTTTGAGTGGTTATGTTCTTGGCCAACCATGAAGAACAGTAGCTACAAAGAATGTTCACAAATATTCGTAGCACTGCACACTGTCTGAATTTGGATGAGGCCTTTGGAGGTCAAGTGGTTGACCTCCTTGCTCACAGCAGGGCTGGCTTTGCAGTCAGATCCACCTTTGAGTAAGAGCTGAGTGTTTCCCTGACTGGCAGCCTCTTGAAGCAGCCGGTTCCTGTGCATGGTCATCCTCACAGCTAAACTTCTTTGTATCAAACAGGAATTTCCCTTGGTTCAGCCTGTATTCTTTGCCTCTTGTGCTTTCTTCTAAGTGATGCTCAGGATTAGTCTGACTCTGTCTTCTCTGCAGATACTACTTAAGTGGTTAAAGACACCAAGTAGATCCCTCCTTAGCCTTCTCTTCTTCCAGCTAAATGAACTAAATTCCCTCACGTTCTTCTCATATGTCATACACTTGAGAACCGTAATTGTTTTGATGAACCTTTGATAAACTCACTCCAGTTTGTCATTGTTTTTCTTCAGCTGAGGATCTCACACTACATCATTTTTTTCTGACCTGAGGTGAAATTTCTATTTAACTCCAAAAGAGCTGAAAAATTTCTCTCTATTTCCAGCACATAAAGGGGTATACTGCTGATATATTATCTGCCCATAAGATTTCTAAACTAAAAGAAAACAGTTGATGGTAAGAGCTAAACATATTCTACTTACTGATTTGAAGATGAAGTCAGGAAACTGAATGAAAACATGTGGTTGGAGAAAAGTCATGTTGGTGGCAGGGCCACACTGTCTGAGGTGGAGTGCATTCCAAGTTTTCAAGTTGCAGGTTGTTCTCAGAAACATCTATTATAAGAAGTTTGCATGGAGGAAAGTCCAAATTCTTCTCTTTTCATAGGACTTCAAATCCTTGTAGGAGGATATAGTCCTATATAGGATATGCCTATCTATATATAGGCATATCCTATATCTATATCTATATCTATATCTATCCTATAGTCCATATAGGATATGCCCATATGCTCACCTTTCACAGCCATGCCTTCTTGGATCTTTTGCTAGTAAGATGTTCTATCTATTCTTTGCCACTCTTGCATCTATACTGTGGCATTTCCATAATGAAGGCTGCCAGGAAGCTTTTGTGGGTCTCTGAATTTATTTAAAATCATCTTTCCAAGCTAATCCAAGAGTGACCTAAGACCAAAATTGTTGACCTAATTAATGCAATGTCCGCTGTGAAAGGTTTGAGCAAAGAAAGAGCTAATGATCTCTTGAGATATGGTCCACCTGTAAATTTCTGAAAATGAAATGAAATGCAAAACTGGAGGGAATTTCAAGAAAGTTGCTCATTTTTATTGTATCAAATGGTTAACAGACTTTGTAAAATACGTAGAATTTCTAGAGGAATTATGGCTACATTGGGAAGATTTGTAAGTGGAATACTTCTCCAAAAAGTATGTTTTAGCTGTTGGGAATTGTAGCTCGAAAGCTGATCATATCTGCCATACTCAAGCCTAATCTACTTGGTATCCTTAGGAATACCTAAAGGATGATTAGTATGTGAATATCCTTGTACAATATCTTCTATTCAATTCAGTGGTAAGTCTCCTGCCAGAAAGCCCTTGAAAGAAAGGATTCATATTGGGAATTTCTTCACACAGGCTGTTATTAAACTATCACTTACACAAGTGACTACACACTAGATACACTAAGGTCCTTTTAGATTTTGGCTGCCGACTGTGCAGTGTCATGCAGTGCAGTGATGCTCTCTGGCTTCAGTCAGTCTTCCAGTCTTGCACATTTGAAACCCATCACATGTTGAGAACATGGTTGTCTGCTAAGGAAAAAAATAACCAGTGCAGCGTTTTGTTCATTATTATGTTTCATAGCCGGAGTGTAATTGACTAAAGAAGGTGTTGAAAGTTCAATAATATATAACCTTGATTCTGCAGAAAATGTGAGTGCATGGCTGTATGTGTTAAACAACAAACCAATATCTAAGATGCCATTCAGAATATAATCAGTGTCATTTTCCCTGCATCGAAATCTAGGTGTCCAAGAAAACATACATTAAACAAATGCTTTCAGTTTCTTCTTTGATCATTGAAGTAATGATGTAAACGGCTCAAGTAAATCATAGTATTGTGAATAATGTACAGCAAAATCTCATTGTCATTTGTGCACTTTAAAACTATTTGAATAAAGTTTTTTGAGAGTGATTTGCTCTGTCTTTTGTACCTAGGAAAACTAGGGACCATATCCTCTGTGCTTCTTTATTTTGTTGTTCCCGAAGAAATTAATTTTACAGGCTTGAATTCCAGTACTGAGGAGGCATGGAGTCCTGACATGTTTCTCCTTAACACTGCTTTACACATTCCACGTGCCAGAAGCAGGAATAAGTTTGGTCTAAATATTGAGGATATAATATCCTGACCTGAGAGAGCATGTGTTGGGGCTTTACAGGAGATAAATACGTGCTTAAGACTTAACCAAGAAAATATTGGTCCTTGCTGATCAGGAGCTCCTTGGTAAAAGAAATAGATTATACTTGACCCTTTGAGAGTATTTCTCTGTAGTATAACACTTCTTGCTTTGAAGAAATAAGATGTGAGATATAATCTCAATGCCTCACAGCCTCCTTTTAAGGTACATATATGTCTATCTTTAAAGCAAAATATCTTCAGATTTTAATGAACTTACCTATGGCTAAAGTAACAGAACAAGACAAGAAAAAACTGAAATTTAATTTTTTAACATCAATTAATAAAAATGCCAATTTCCTCCTTATTTTTCCTGTATTTTCCTAAAATTTATTTTAATGTAAAGAAATACAAATATTGCCTCCTCTATGAGTTTATCATTAATGCACATTTTATAGCTCACATTTCTAAGTAGAGAACAGTTCCCAAAATGTTAAGTATGAGTTTACATAAAGTCTGTTCAATAGATTCATTACATCTCATGTTGAAGAAAGATGAAGTAATCTTCATTTGAAAATGTAGGATGTTTATCAAAAGGCTTTGCTTCTTGATTAGAA
Organism: Vireo altiloquus; assembly: GCA_013396875.1. NCBI lineage: Eukaryota > Metazoa > Chordata > Aves > Passeriformes > Vireonidae > Vireo > Vireo altiloquus. The sequence goes on along the minus strand of VZRF01006735.1, from coordinate 195,802 downwards.
TATTGATTTTTTCTGATCATGAGGGGGTGCAAATGCCTGCAAGTGTGTATGTCTGGGTGGGAATGCAATGATGTGATTATAAATTGTATTTTTCTGACCAACAGATATTTCCTGGACTGATTCTCTCAGACATTAAGCCTGCCAAAAGAATGAAGTTCAAGACAGTCTGCTATCTGCTTGTTCAGCTCATGCACTGTCGCAAGATGTTCAAAGCGGAGATCCCTTTCTCCAATGTCATGACATGTGAGGATGATGATAAGGTAGTCCATGTGGGCCAAATGCACTCTTGAGGCATCAGTTCCAGGACTGCATCAAGCAGACCATCTTTGAGAATATAGTGGGTGATACTACAAACTGATAAAGAAGTTTATGGTGTTCCTGGTGGAGCTAGAACAATCTAATTCCCACAGTAAGGTCAAACTTTAATTATAAAAGGCCTCAAATTTGGAGCTGCTCTTGGAAAATCCATCATAGGTGTCCTATGTGGCTACTATTAAGGGTTTTTTTCACAGGAGCTGGAATTTCTGAGGTTGTTTCCATCCTTTTGAACGTATATTCTTTTGCATCTTTTGTCCATCCTAGTCTGAGCCTAATAGTGTCAAATGCAAACCAACAAAATAATTTTGTATCTCCAGATGGTTCTCTGAAATGTGAAAGGTAACTGATTAGCCAAAAACCCTCTTTGTCCATAATACAAATCCAAAACATAAAAGTCCCTAATACAAATATAAATTCCCCTTTCTTGGATGCCTGGTAATGCCATAAATCAAAGTTGCTTTACATACTAGTAGCCTGGTTTGCTTCTTTTCTGTGTATGAATCTACCTGGAAATTTATGGATAAAAACCATGAGAGTCTCTCATTCCATTTTCTTTGACAGTAGGTGGCAATATTACACAGGTCACTCCTCCAGTGAGTGGTGGCATGCAAGCATTGAAATCAGTAATTCAGCTTGACTGATTGCTTCACCTTTTTTTCTGTTTTTTGTTTATTGATGATTCAGTCTAAATCTAACTTTCAGACAGCATTTGAACTTTCATATTTTGGGTTTTACATGTGCTTGTGTTTCCTCTACAGGAAAAGGGAAGAAAAGTCAATTAGTTCATTTAAAACATATTTCAGTAGACTTTCAGAAACTCCAGATTTGATTTTGAAATTGGCCATGTACAAGGCCTTCCAATTGAGATTTAGTGCTGTCTTTGAGTATTTTAAAAAATAACCCACACATTCCTTGAAGCATATACAATACTTTACATTGTGTCTTGTGTATATGTAGGTATAAATATGCACAGAAAATCCCCATGTGGATTTTTTAGGGATCTCATGAAAATTTTTTCATGCTGGAATATTGGCAGTGAAGTTCTACAATGCTATCAGTAATGGAAACAGTTGTTCTCATGTAACACATCATGGATTTGTATTATATGATACTAATATAAATACACAGTGTTATCATGTAAATAAAGTAAAACAAGTGGGAATAAAGTAAAACAAGTGGGGTCTTTAAAGGCTTTGAAGCCAGTACTTTTCTGAGAACTATAAATACTGCATCTTGATCACGTATAAGGCATGATGTATTCTACTGTGCAAAATAATAATGGAGATACAAATAAGAGACCTAGAGGAAATAATTATATGTAAGAAACAGCTATTTTGAGTAAGAATAGAAACTTTAACCCTGTTTCAAGATGACAGAATAGATAATATAATTTATTCCATATATCAGAATAATACCTGTATTTGTCTACCCTCATTTCAGGTTTTAAAGCAAAGAAACATTTATTTAAATGCTGTTTTCCTCACCCCTGTTGTTTACTATAGGCTTAAATTTGATTTGTAAAAAATCCCTGAAGATGTATTTCTGCTGCAACTAATGCAATACATATGCTAACTAATTACAGTGCATTGAGAGCAAAATTGTGTATTTCTGACAATATTCCTAAAAGCACTCAGTTTCCTTACAAATTACTGGTACAAATGTCTTCTTCAAGAGAACAAATTTCTCTCTGTTTAGAAACACTGAAAGTAGTTATTTGGCTGTCAATTTAAGAAGTCTAATCAAAGTATATCCCCAAGTTTAGTTTTCATGTTGAAACAATTAGCTCTTAGACCAAAGACAATTTACCAGGTAATGGGATCTGATAGCTTGAGGAAAAATGTAACCTTGTAATTGTTTACCGCTGGTGTAACCTCCTCTCTACATCTAAAGCCAGCAAAGCAAGACTTGGAAAGTTACTTTCTCTTTGCTAGGGTCCATTTTTCTTTGCAAACAGAAAACTAAGGTGCCAGTCAGCAGATAACCCTTCCCACTATTCATAAGAATTCAGATATAATATACATATAAGTTATGTAAACTAATGAACTGCTGTAGTTCCCAGTTTGTTCACTGATGAGGTACTCCTAAGAACTTGTGAAATAAGAAAGGAAACTGCCATTCCTGCAAGATTACTTAAACAGTGGTCACCATCTCTTTTACCACATGGATTAAAAGGATATATTGTTTTATAGCCTCTAGAGTGGGCTATTCAGGACTGAGTGTTCTGAAGAGAGAAATTTTGTTTTCTTCTTTAACTACTTTCTGACAGACTCTACTTATTATATAGTAATAGTAGTAAGTAGACTTGTTATTTCATGATGTTTTGAATTGTGTTGAACTCTGCAGATGCTAGATAAAAAATATTCCTTTAACTTTACAGAAATAGTGGAATTAGCCTGAGCTTTGTTGTCAAAACTCTTCTGGGAAGTAAGGCTTGACCCCTGCCTAGTCGTAGAACAGATCTAGCTATAATGGTTTAGATTACAGTGCCCTCAAGTGAAGGTTGCCACCAGTGTGGCTGAGATGCTGCTCAATGAGTGCTCTCTGTGAAAAGCGAGACAGCTTGTCTAAAATCCCTTTCAGAGAATGCTCTGTGATAAATTTTTTCCACCGGAAAGAACTATGAGTAATCATCTTGTAGCTCTGCTGCCTCAGCCTTGGAGGAGCCAGTTAGGCACAGGTTAGTTCTGATAATTTGTTGGATGGCTCCATCTGGATCTGCAAGTGCACTTGAGGCATATTCAAGAGGTTTTAGCAAGAGAGCCAATTGGGTGTGTTAAAGATAGTAACACTTGAAATTTCAGACCCTCTGTAGTCCCATATAGTCATTGGGCAAGACTTTAGGGTAAACTATCTTTTTGAAATATATATTGTTACCTTGACAGTAAGACTTTTCTTTTATCATGAAGAGCCTGGTCTCGAAGCTCTTGTCTTCAAGATGTCCAGAGCTCCCTGTCTTCTGTCCAGGAAAAAAAAAAAAAAACAACAACAAAATAAAATCATTTTGCAAGGTAAAGCCACCCTGATGGGGAACAAACTGATTATTTACTCAGTGGCATAGGAGTGTCAGGGCCATATGAGAAAAGAACTTTTGGATTAAAATCCTGGAATGGAATGGGAATTTTCTTGTTGATTTGAATGAGATCAGGATTTCAGGTAAGGAATTTTAGAAAGATGACATTCATACTGAGATAAGAGTTCTGTCTTTTGTAGTTGCTCTTTTTAATGAATTCCACATCCTCTCTGAGAGCTTGAAGTAATATGAACAGCAATGAAAAATGTCAGTGCTACTAAAGTCTGTGCTTCTTTCTTCATTCATACTGCAGAGGAGAGCATTGAGGACAGCCTCTGAAAAACTCAGGAATCGCTCCTCTTTTTCTACCAATGTTGTGTACAACACTCCGGGAACTCGAGTGAACAGATACATCAGCCGCTTGATAGAGGCCCGGCAAACTGAGTCTGAGATGGCTGATTTGAACTTCATTACCCTGAAGTATAAGCAAATTGAGCGGGAAAATAAAGTAAGGGGGTTTAAAATTATTTTTACTGATTTCACTGAAATAAGCCAACTAGCAATGGGATTTTTGTTTGGGTTTCATGCAATGTTTAAATTCTACTCACTGTCTTTAAATACTCCACCAGATTGTCTCAGTTAAGAAGGTAACATTACTTTCTATGGAAACACTTGAAGGGGATAAAAAGAAAGATTGGTATTGTCCTACTTATCAGGATCCTGCTGCCAGTTATATATCCTGTGTCTTGGTCTTTCTTTTGATTCTCCAAACTGCCTGAGTCACTTGTTCAATGCTGTCTCATTGCAGCATGTCTGCCTACTCACTCATCTGCTCTGGAGAAGTGTTAACTACAAGAAGATGCATAGGTAGCCTGATAAGTATTGATCCAGAAATTCTAGAAAATATTTAAAAACCCATTTAATCTCTGGACAAAGTTGTAATCTTGCACCAGTTCAACAGTGCTGAAAGCAGAAGTTTTACTCCAGACTTACAAGCATGCATATCAGCTAACAATTTTTCCTACCTTGTAGAGGTTTCTTTTGGTGAATACAAATTATTTGTATTTACAGCCTCCTGTGTTGAAAAAGCAAAAGTGTTATGGTTTTGAATTAATTTGGCAGTAGCATTTATTTTTCCATTGTAAGTCGCTTTATAGTTGTCTAAGATTTCATGTCACTACCGTTTCAAGTTAGAAAGCTATGTGCCATACTGGATCCAAACTTTTTAAGGTTTTAAACATAAATTTTGATTTCAAAGAAATTTATTATTTTACTGTCACTTTTTTCTTTCAGAATAAAAAGTCTTCTGGTGTGAATGAGATTGAACTTTGGGTCTTTCTAAGAAAACACTTTTGTGTTTACACCCCTAGAAAGCTTCCTCTCATTAATACTGTAGCTTAGTGGAATCAGGAATGGTAGCTGCTCCAAACTGAACCCATGTATCTGATTAGCAGCTGCCTCCAAGTCCACTCATTAGGGTCCTGTCCTGAGCAGCTGAGGTGACAGTACTTCTTGAAGGCAGCACCAAGGGGTGTGTGACCTTTTTTCATGATGAGTGCGTAGAGGAAGTGCCACCCCCTTCTGGTTCAAAGTGGCTGAATTTTTTTCCTCGAAAATATAAACTTATATCTGAGCCTAACCCAGTTTTGACTAGTTACAGGGTGAAAGAGAAATCTGTCAAGGAAAATGTTGTGTAGACTTGCCTCATCTCTTTTTTTCATGTGAATTAAGCTGTTGTGTTTGTAAACTAAGTAGGGGCTTGTTTATTTTAGGACACAGTTCTTTCTCACTGAAAATGGACAAGTGTGAGTGTCTGGGTAGATACAAAATATTTACTGTCTTCATTTCTTCCTTTCTTAACAGTACCACCAGCTCCAGGATGAGTATTTCACCAGTGCTGTAGTTCTCTCACTAATTCTAGCTGCCTTATTTGGCCTTGTCTACCTTCTAATAATACCACAGTAAGTTTCTGTCTTTTGTCTTCATAACTCAAAGTGGAAGATCCTCAGACATCCAGCACAGGTCAAAAATTAAAGTCTTTGGAACAGAAATGGGCACCTAGGTTGGAATCTTCTCACACGGGAGATTCTTTGTTAGTATACCCTCGGTTTAATTCTTATCTCTTTCGTTCATCCACGGGAGACACTTTTCTCTATCCTTTTTTTTTTTCCTTTTAAGAAGTATGCACTTGGAGGAAAAAAACATTTCAGTGTTTATTTAAACTTTCAGGGATTATTTTTAACTTATTTAAAGCATTTCTGCAATACAAACAAAGGTGTTACTGCAGCTTTTCTAAATGTGTTTGTGCTACTTTGGATTAAGTATTTCAAGTATTGATAGCAGCAGAGATAAAACTATACAGAGTTTAATAGGAATTAAGTACTGAAAGTACCCATCCAGCTGAATTGAGGCCTGCATTTATAGCCTTCATTGAACTTTTTGGTGTTACCACTATCCCTGCATTAACTGTCAGGTGCATAGTTTGGCTATGCACACATAACTGCAGACCTTGACTGCAGTAAAGCAAACATAACCAAATGATGTATTTGGGAGGTGTCCTATGTCTATTGTTGAGTGATTAGTTAGTGATTACCTCAGATTTTGTCAGTTCTATAAGAATGTTTACTAAGTAAAAATAATTAGAGCACTTTCAAATCTAGAGGTAGATAGAAGTGTGTGTGAGGTATAAAAATTATTAATAATGAACTTCTTTCAGATTAGAATATCAAAACATTAAAAATAAACTTTACTCCCTTTTACTAACTATTAGGGTTTCAATGGGAATAGAACTGGCCACAGGATAAAGCTTTTGAAAATTCCGTTTAAATTTTGGTCTTTTCTATTCATAAATCCCCAGCCAGAATAATACTTCTATATTCTATTATTTCTAATTAAAAGATTGAATAACAATTTATTCATTTCAATAAAATACAAATACTAATCTGTAATATAGTACCTTTCATCTAAAGAATTCAAAGTCGCTGACAAGAATCATCATTTACATCATCATTTCCAGGCTAATGACTCTGCTGACTAATTGGAGCATAATTAAGAAGTCTTTCACCTTCTTCTTCAGTAAGCCACAGCTGCAGTACATAGCAGTTTTGGACAAGGAGAAACAAAAAGTATTAGTGTAGTTGAAACTGCAATGAATTTCCAAGAATCATATAATAGCCTTTCCAAAAACTACTGCCACTTAAAAACAGCTGGACAGAGATTCAGTTTAAGTTGTGATCTGACAGACACACAAGCTCCAGCAGAATATAACCTCTGAAGATCATGAAGATAGGCTGGGTTAATTAAAAAAGCAACCCACTGAATGCTCCTAAATTCTTTCTTCCAGTGTCTGAGTGGTGGCTTCATACCAAATTACTGTTATTCTTGGGGTCTTCCCTTGCTGTGACACAAATGCAAACATGAGCTCAATTAAAACTTTGCAAGTATAGGAAAATTTCCCTTCTTTCCAGAATTTAGAGCTTTAAACTGCTATTTAGATTGCCAAAGCAGTTATAGGTATGGCAAGAGAATGCAAAAGCCTAGTCAAGGCTTGTAATACGTTACTTTAATGGGAGAAGTGATATATCACAATATTTCAAGGACACTTCATCATCTAGACAAGAAAATGTCATAGGAAAGTCAATTGCTGCATAAATATACAGAAATCAATGGGCTTGCCATTCTTACAATTCCTATCATCATTTGAGCAAAACAGCTTCTCAACTAAAGAATACATTTTATATCCCCAGATGGAATTGATGAAAGTAAGGCTATGTTCCTGTCAACCTAAGCTGTCCAGTTATGGAGGCACGTATGCAGTGTAGCTGCTAAAAGCCCCGACTATGAACCTTTCTAATGTCTAAATCTGTGTCTATTTTTAAAAAAAACAATGTAGCCCTTTTTAGATGCCAACCCAAATATCTGTCAGGGTCCCAGTCAGCACTACTGTCAGTTGTCAGCTATTGCTGCCTTATAAGATGTTGTTGCAGTCATGTCCCCTGCATTCTTTTCTAGCATGTTTCATAAAAACAAATTAATTCTCTAAAGGCATGAGACCCTGCCTTGATTAGTGCTTGTATTCAGAATCCACACTAATAGCACCCAGGGTCACCTTCCCATTCTGGGTACACGTACTACACCACAGAATTCTCCCTGTTCCTGTATCAGTAGGAACTGTTACATTAATTTGAAATCATAGTTAAATAGTAAGAAATTCTACAGGAGAATTGAACACTTCTGCTGTTAGAAACCGTATAGATATAGTCTTTCCCCAGTAATTGTCAAGGGCACAGATACATATATGCCTGTATCCATGGCTCACATGACTTCTGGACTGGCTGGTTTGTTCTCCCAAGCTAGAAGAGAATGTGTGAAGTTCATTTTGTGCTACTGTCATACAGCCCTGATTCCATGGTTGGCATGGGGCCAGGCTGCTCCTGAAAAATCAAATGCATCTGCACTGGTGGACTAATTTTTTTCAGCTTGCTCACATCTATAAGGTACTTTTCCAAGAGAAGTTTTCTGGAGAAAGAAAGTTCTTGGTTTGCATCCCTCTTCTCATGAAGAACAAGCCTATTTTCATTGATCAGAAGAGGGAAGATTTAGAATTTAAAAACTATTACAGCATCTATGTGAAACTTAAAATTTGTCTAACCATTGAGGAAGACTCAAAAGGAGAGAGTTGCTCTGTTTCATTAGAAAGCAGTCTGGTCTGATGTTATTTGACTTGATAAGTGTCTGAATTGAATGACCATTGATTTCTGAATCTTTGAGAAAGGGAAATTATAAAGCAAAAGCATATGGTAGCTGTTAACACAGCTGCCATGGACAAGTAATTGAGTTACACACTTCGCTCACAAGAGTCATCATGCTGAATATTCTGCATTAGCCTACAATTAGAAAGTGTCTCTCCTGACTACCATACATTTGAATTTTTGAGGTGCTTTTATGTCCTTGCTGAGGTCAGAGCAGGGATCATATACAAGAGCATTTACTAATTTCTTAGTCTTGAGAGCAGTGGACTTCACTGTTAAATTTGTGCTGTGATGGTTAGTATAATGGCAAGGTTGAGGAGGAGATCCTCCACCCTTTATTTAAAATACTATTTCAGAAGGACCCCAAACAGCAGTTTGTTCTCATCTATCACTGACTTGCATTGCATTACTTGTATTGTGTTTTGATTCTAGGAGTACCATAGTTCTTGTTCTCCTGGTGTTCTGCATATGCTTCCTAGTGGCTTGTATTATGTATCTACATGTCACACGAGTACAAGTAAGTGATTTAAGATTTTGTGGCTATTCCTCCTTTTGGTGGCCATGCTATGTTTGTCCTTTGGCATAGGAAGCCATCAGTATATGCTTCACATCATAGAGTCTGAAATCTATGTGTTTTAAAGTTCATTGGGAAGTGATATATTAGACACTTCAAAACTGAATATGGGTCATCTGAAAGTAGATTTTTTTACATGAGTAATCATTACAGCAGTGTAGCATTCAGTGCCATTAATTCTATGCTTTCTTTTTTGCTAAATCTTTCCTGAACACCTACCATTAAATACTGTGTTCAGATAAACTCCTTTGACCTGACTTTTACTCCTTTCTGTCTACAGAGCACACTAGTTCTTCCTTTCATTCCATGGGTGTAAAGTCCTGCTAACTTCCGTCTGTTTTCAAAATTTTTCCTGCCAAAACAGCAGCTGTTTTGATAGTAAAGCACAATGTTTTGCACACACAGTCCTTGGCCTTTTCAAAACCTTCAGTAATGATTAATTCTCCTGCATTGTATTTTCACAACAGTAATGATGCAGAAGGACATTTGATTATTTTAGGGGAGAAATAAGTCTTCCAGATCAGAATAAAGCATCTGTGGGCTAATTTTCTGATGAAAGAAATCTATATTGGATTAATCTAAATTTAGTCTTTTCAGACAAATATCAGGAAAAAAACATCTACATGGTTAATCGGCTTTGCTGATTAGCACACAATAATTTTAGTTTTAGAAAGTGCCCTTTGGCAGAAGAAAAGCATGTATTTTCATGGAAACATAAATAATATATTAGCAGAGTATCAGGTGCTGAACAGAACCTTATTTATAAACTTAAAAACTTATTTGGGAGTAATTTTGATGATCTCTTTTTTTATATTAGGGCAGAGTAGTTTATCATCTGTTCTCTCTATAGTTGATAGAAATTCAGATGAAGTTTGTAGGACGTAACTGCTCTTCATACCATTTCCCTGGGGCTAGTGCAAAATTAAGAAGTGCTGCATCTGTTTTGTCAGTCAAGAAAATTTATATTTATTCCAGGTTCCTCTAGAGATTCCTCTAGAGTACTATACAGGACCAAATCCAGGATTAGAAAAATAAAGAAATATAAAACCTTAGAATATCAATTTAAAACAATTTAAAACTTTGTGCCAAAAAATTGTCTTATATAATAAATAAAATTAAATTAATATGGTGTGGATAATGGATATAGAATTGTAAAACAATAATTCCTCTATTTTAATCAGTCATCTGGCACTTACTTGCTGTTTCACACTATACAAGTAACTCAGCTTCTCCATGCTTAACAATAAATGCCCCACTCATCAAACCACTTTGATAATATTTTACTGTACCAGTTACCTAGAATTTTGGTAATCTGACTACTCATTTAGTTAACAATAATTCCACAAATAAAAGAAAACTAAGCCCAAAATTCTGTGCTATCATAAAAGTGCAGATGCAATCTTAGAATGACTTAAAGTCAGAAGTGTAAATCTTTTTAGTGTCAGAATTTTAATTCAGATGTGTCTCATACCTTATCTTTTAAAGGTTTCTTTTCCATTTTAACCCAATAGCCTAGCATGTCAACATTTGAAACATATGTGCACTGCACAGACCAAAAAAATTGTCAGTGCAGTGTGTCAGGACATGTGATCTTCAAATCTATATTTTGCTTTGTCCCTATTAACTATTCAGCATTATCTTCAAACTATGGGTATTATCTCTTTAACAAGCAGTAGATAGTTTATTTGGTTGAAAACTGAATTAATGGAATATATAAATTTTCTTCAAACACAATTATATAGTATTTTATTTATATGGATAAAACCACACATGTTCCATGCCATAGGATTTTGGTCTAGTTAAGTGGACAGTTTGATGGGTAAAATACTGTGGGGATGATCACATTCAGATCATGGCAGTTTATGGTTACACTTTACCTGTAAACCTATAATAAGTGGGATACTACAGGAGTTTATCCTGAATCCTGTCCTGTTAGACATTTTTATCAACAGCCTGGAGAAGAACATGGTATATACTCATGTCAAGTTTTCAAATGACTACAGTTTTGTGAGAACAGCGGGCAGGATGACTATTGAGAGGGTCTTAGATAGGTTGACAGAATGGGCCAACAAATACAGAATGGATAATGCAAAGTCCAAGCCCTGAGGAGGAATAATGCCCTGCAATGACACAGGAGGAATAGCCAACTCTGCAAAAATGGCCCTGAGACTCTGGGGGTCAAGGCAGACAGTACTTTTGGGCCCCCTGAGGTCCCTTCCAATCATAACTGTATGATAGTGATGAACAAATGCAGAAATTGTCTTTTTTCATAGTATAATTTTCATAGTATGATTTTCATTGTATAATTACTGTATCTTCTCCCTTGAGACATAACTTCAATCTCAGGTTCCTATAACTTGAGCTATTTGTTCTACAATATTCTCAGTTTTATAAAAGGTGATACACCTCAGGTATCCCAATCTGTTTTATTTATGCTAATACTTACACCGGTGTAGCAAATTAATTCAGATCCATAATACGAATCTACTGCTGATATTATATTGATAACTCCACACCTACATTTGCATGGACTTAACCTGTACTGAAGCCAGAATGTATTTGTAGATCATTCTTTCTCTTTTTTTTTCTGTAATTGCTTGTATTCTCATGTGTCACAGCCCATATGAAGTTGATTCATCTATAACCACCTCAAACTTTTAATAACATGGTCACACATTCAGGGGAAATGTCTGTGTATGAGAAATGAAGGGGATGCATTTCAATACATGATTTCTGTTTTGCCAAGGCTACAGTAGCCTCTCCCTATGAGTACTGAGTACCTTACTGCCTGCTGGAAGCTACTCTTTTGTGATCGATAATACCTATGAACTGAACAGCTTTTCTTCAAAACTGTTGCTGTTCACCCAAAAATCAGGTGTTTGCTTTCTCCTTTTGACCTTAAGTGAATTGAAAAATCTGAGCTTCCTCCTTTTAAAGGACACAGGATAGTTCCCACTTTAAATCTGACTGTTTCTTGGATTTGATTCTTGACCCTTGAAGTCACTGGAAGAAGTCCTGGGGTCTGAAAGATATATCCAGTAGATAACAGATGCCCCAGACATTCTTAGTGCAAAGGGAAAGGAAGGAAAGCAGCTTGACATGGAAGCAGAGTTGATCAGAATGACTGGAACGGGCCGAAGTACACAACCTGACAGACTTACTCTTCTCTCACAGTCTGTCACAGGCTTCATAGCAGCAAGAACTTGACACTTAATAGTGTGATAAATGGAATCACGGTAAAAGTGGAGATAAACAAAATGTTCACAATACTCCACTTTACCAGATATTTTTGTTCTCTACTGCTGTTTCTGACAAATTCAATGTTTTTATGAGTCATGATAATTAAAACTCCTCTGGCATTTAACATGCCTGTTATAACAGAAGACACATATACCACTCCAAATTCTATGCTATCACAGTATGTTCTCTTGGATCACAATTCGGAGCTGAAAATTAGCAAGGCAAAAGTTGCTTTGGGTATTTTCCCCATGAGAGCAAAATCAAATGCCATCCTCATGTATTATTTGCATCATGAGTAGACATAAAACTAAAATTTCTAAGAGTTTTAATTACAGTGAGAAGTAATGTATAGCTACAATAATTTCACATTTATTATCCCCAAAACTCTTAAAACACATCTGCACAATAATAACAAATAACAGTTATTACACAACAGTAACTGCAACTTCGTAATTTGCAGTACAGGTGAAATTTCTGTGTCCCTTACTCATTTCTCTTTATAGACTACTAAAACATAAGAACCTCACTTTAAAAATATTTTATCTATGAATCTTTTTTTTTTCCTTAGTGTTTTCCAGGGTGCCTGACAATACAAATTCGTACCATTTTGTGTATTTTTATTGTGATCTTAATATACTCCGTGGCTCAAGGCTGTGTGGTGAGTATTTGAATCAAGAATCACTTAAGTTAGCATCCTGTTTAAAGAACAAGCTGGTGCAGATCCATTAAATGTATACCATATTCTCATCTGATGAATTCCTACTTCTTTTGTTATTCATACTTTCAGAGTACGCTTCTTCAGAATTAAACCCCTTTGCTGCAATTTGAACTTTCATTGCCCTGAGACAGTGCATTGAATTAGGAATGGCAAAACTATTAGCAAATTACACAGATAATACCTATTCAAAACCAATATAAATTTGTATGTCAAACCTTAGCATCATATAGACTTCTGATGCCATGTACTTTATGGAAAAACTGGTTTAAAATGTTCAACTTGGTTACTAGTTCAATGGGTAATATTTTGTGACAGACAAGGTATGGTGTCAAAACAAGATTACTATTTCTGTGTGGCAACTTATGGAACATATTTCTGTGTAATAACAGGGAGATACTTTTAGTCTAGGCAGATCAGAAAAGACAGAGATCTTAAAATATTTAGTTTTGTGTAACGAGAAGAGGCGCTTAGAGTGTGCTACTTACATGATCCATTCACATCTAATGTCTAAAAAGCTTCTGTTGTATGAAGTGAACATGCTCAATACTTCTGAAAATTGAGCTTCCTTTACTGTAGATTAGCAGAGAGTTCAACATGGTGTACTTGAATTCAAATGGTATTCAAACTTCCACCTAGGTATTTGTCAGTCGGTTGCATCGATGAGCTCCTAGCACTCAATTTCAGCATTTAGCTGCTAATGCTAATGAATTGAACATGTTAGGGTACTTGAAGGAAAGAATCTACACAAAAATAGCATATGAAACATGATAGGAAATGCCAAGAAGGCAGATGATTCAAATCATGCCTCTCTGCAGGAATTTGACAATGTGTTCTGACCATTAAGAAGATATGAGCAAATCTCAGTGCTGAGATGCCAACCCTCATATTTTGTGTTTTCTGTATTCACTCGCCCCTGGACCTGCCCTGAGAACATAATAACTAGCTTATCCCCATGAACTGACTGGGCAGAGGATCCCTTTTCTGATGTCCTTTTCCAGTGTCCTGAGAGGAATCAAGAATTACTGATGTTGAGACATTTTTGGGCATACCTGAACATCATCTGTGTGAGTAACACACAGTCCCAATAGCACACAGACATATATATGATTCTTAATGTGGACATAAGCACAAAATGTGTAGAGCTTTGCAGTGATTCCAGGCTAGCTTCTCAGCAAATTCTGTGTATCTGACTTTGAGATTGAGATTGAAGTTATGACAGCTAAAACCTTTGTAAATCAGCCTCCACAGATCTGACACTTACTTTGACCAAATGAAACAAGCACCATTGTTGCCACTTAAAGATGGTGAGAATGAAACAGACATCGTAAGCCCTAATGCAACGCTGTGGAAGAAGACAGATTCGAATTCAGAAGTTCTGACCTCCAACAAGGCAGCAATCGTTCAGTTACAACTTAGAATAGGTCTCAAATATAACTTTATTCTTTCCTGAACAAAAATAACTAAGAAGAAATGTTTAATCGGCAGAAATTATTAGTTCCTGCAAAGTAATGCCTCTAGAATTCTTCTCTGTCAGAACTAGGTGTTGAGGTTGTACTATTCAATGTACAATGGTACAGCAGATAATGTTTTCCTGGGTGGATTGCAGATCATTGATGAAGCCCTCATGCGTGTCTATGTTTTTGGATGAGTTTAGTATAAAAGCATTTTTAAGGATATTGAACAAAATCATATTAAAGGGGTTTTTAATTTCAATTTTTCTCTCAATCTTATTTCATAGTGTTACCTATTATGAGTTTAACTCACATTTTCTTTATTATTTCTTGTCTTTCTAAGTTAATACAAACCCCCATAAAATACATGGTTTAATCACCCTTCAGGTTGTCAGTTACTTTACAGCATGCTATAAAATCTCATTGTCAGTGGCTGGGATGAGATAAAAAGGTCTTAAAATGCACTTCAAAAGAGAAGCTTAAGTATAGGGCAGAGCTTGTGTGATGGTGCCTGTTAAATTAATTTCACTCTACCATCCCACTCTCCCCACTTACACTAACTCTTATCCTTTTCCTTTGTAAGGGGTGAAGGTTGGACTGCAGTTAAAACAGGAGCTCTAGGGACTTGCACTATTTGCCAGAAATTCCTCTCTTCCTTAGGTAACAGCTCTGAGATATGTACATGACATTGTCTTTAGGATAAGCAGGTTAGATTTCTTCAAATTTCCCATAAGAAATACACTAAAAAAATTTTATTTCCCAGTCTAAGAAAGAAATGAAACTCCTTGGATAACTGAAATGACAGGGATATTAAAGATGAGTCCTTGTATTTAGAACACATGTGACAGCAGAAGTCACTGTGAGATGAAAAAAGATATTTAGTTTTTCAACCAATTAAAATATATTTAAATTTTTATTTAAGTAATTGAAGTTTATATGATTTACATAGTCAATAAAACAAACATTTATTTCTGTGCTCTGTACAAGAACACCTGCCTGGCCACATAAAATGTTAACTGAAGTTCCTTAATTTTGCAGGAATATGCTGGCTTGAGATTCTCTTAGGTTTGAACACTGAGAGGGAAACTATGCAACTAAGCCCACACTTGAATTGGTTGCCCTTGTTGGCATCTAATTAACAAATTGTGTCTCTCACCTGTAACTCAGTGGAGCATTGCAGGAAAAGATTTTAATACAGCACTGAGCTGGGTGGGAAATCCACAGCCATATTTTTCCAGTTAGAAATGAACTACAGTCAGCCACCATAGCAAATACATCTCTGTTTATTTTGTATTTAACTTTCTCCCCTTCTCACCTCTTCTGTGTTTTCTAGGTTGGCTGCATGCCTTGGGTTTGGAATACCAATTCCAGCAGCTCAATAGTTATAATTTCTCCTGGTGGAACAAATAAAACAATGAATGAACTTCCATGTGACACTGCCCACTATGCTTTCCTTTCCTGCGTAGTGGGAACTCTCACCTTGGCAATATTTCTACGTGTGTCTTCCTTGCCAAAAATGATTCTCCTGCTTTTTGTTACAATTTTGTACATAGTTATTCTGGAACTCAGTGGTTACAGAAAAGCAGTTGGGTAGGTATCTTGCAAAATTAAACAATGGGTAATTTTCTATAGATAGTTACACATTGACTACTTATTTCTGAATTGTCCTCTAGTGTTCAGTGCTGCCTAGGACTATAGACTCAGTAGAGCATAAGAAATACTTCAGTCATTCTCTCCTCAGCAATTGTAGGATGTAATAATAGCCATCAACAGGAGATCAGCTTTTGGGAGCTGGGAACTGTTGCCCCATTGTTCTGTAGTTGTGTGCTAATGTACCCCAGCTGAACACACTGCAGTCTAACTATCATATGGAATAGAAAAACACAGTTAAAAACTTAACTGCCATATTTCAGCCACCCTCAACCAATCCCAATTTCAATTAAGCTTTTGAGCTTTTCAATGTTTTTGTATTTCCTAATAAAAACCTGCACACACATTAAAATAATGCATAGCATTAAAAAATCCTCAAGAAGTTGCATGTTGGCATGATGCAGTGATCAGATGTACTGTCACCCATCTCCCTGCCCAGATGAGCCACTTCAAAAGGAGCTAGTGATTAGGAGGTACCCATGTGTTCTAAACTAAAGATCTGATATTAAATATGTGCAGTGTTAAGTATTAGACCTGGAATAACCCGTTTGTTTTCTTCTTATTTTTAAGGGGCGGCTCCTTTTATATGCGTGGCTATGAACCAATACTAGCTATTTTGCTGTTTTCTTGTGCTTTGGCACTGCATTCAAGACAGGTGGACTTGAAACTGCGTCTGGACTACCTCTGGGCAGTGCAGGTAAATCACAGGACTTTATAGTATCCATGCACACAATATGGTGTCTGACTTTTTTAATTGGTTTTCAAATACTTTTATAACAAATTACTTGGACTCAGACACTGAAAGTTTTTCATGACTTTTGGGGTTCACAGAGAAAGATTATTTTAGAGCTTTCTTTCCACAGACCTATAAAATTCATTTTTCCTGGAGAAGTGACTTTTTCATTTCTTTGCAGTTGCTCCAGTATATCATTATTCAAATAATATATTTATATCTAAGTTGCATTAGGAATAAACTGTTAGCAATAGAAAGTTGAGATTAAAAAATAAAATCCATGGGGATTTTTGTCTTGTATTACAAAAAGGAATGAAAGTGAATCAATACTCAGCTAAACTGAAAAGAAGCAAATAAAACTGATAAAAGGAAATATTTAAACCTATATTATCCAAAAAAACTATGGAACTCTTTCCCAGAGGAAGATCAGAAATTTATTTAGATACCAAGTGTAGCAACCTTTTTTAAAAATGTATTTCCTAACTATTATAATCACAGCAAAAACCTACAGAAATTATATTAGCCACAACATGGGCATCAGGATATGTCTACCTCCTGTCACACCTCTCAGCAGTCTCATTCCCACATCCCAAGTGTGTTACACTGGCCCCCAAGGGAAGGAGAAAGTTGAGTATGTTATTTTGTTTGGTGGAATTTGGCTCCTATAGTTGACAGAGGTCATAATTCCGTTCTCATCTGCACCCTGTTAACTATGTTGTGAAGAGGACCATGTAAATCATCATCGCACTTGCTTTTACACATAACATCAAGACTGGAACACATGGGTTACTGGCTGACTGGAACACATCCCTGGCCCTGCTATATTACATGAAATGGAGAAATCAGTTATGACTTAGCTTTATTATCTTCCGCTTGAAAAGTTTTTCTACCTAGCAGTTAAGCTTCATTGGGATTTCTTGTTTGACTTGATTTGTCTCCAAGACTGTTCTCCTCTTTTATGCTCTAAGATTATCTTGTTCTAGAATTTCCATGAACTCTGTACAGTTTGACTAAGTAGGATCATTTAATTTAATTTTTGTCCTATGATCTGCAGTATTGATAACTGCTGTGCCTGTCAGCCTCAGAAGCTTGTTTTGGATAAACTGATACTAGTTTCTGTTTGCTGTGGTACCAAATACAATTTTCAGATGGAAAAAAAGATCACCTGATTTTGAAATTCAGTGCTGCACATGCCTCTCTGGATAGTCACTAACTTTATGTGGGTTAGCACATGGTGGAAGTATCTAAGTGCCATATGATCCATGAATACAAAACCTCCTGTATGCTATTCCAAGCCCTGAAATAGAGTAGTAGTAGAGTAATGTACCAGTTTTGCTATCCTGTGACCTTTCAATGGATCAAGAGTGAGTTCCATCATCTTAAATACTTTTCATCATTCCAGATAGTGCAACTTGCATGGTACAGGATGCATGTGCATTCCTAATGGAAGTACTGCTTAAATATGCCTAGTTTTAAGTTAGCTTTTAATTAGCAATTAATTAGTTTTAAAAATTTAAGTACAGGAGTACGGGATGCTTGTCTACTGAAAGACCAGAACTGGACTTGGACAGTGGCAAAGGAAGAAATACGAACTTTTCTGTTTTCTTGGAGACAGGTTATATAGAAATACCTAGTCATCTATCACTATTGTTAAAACCATTGTGCACTTTCTCCAAGGGACAGTAAAGGGAGATAAGAAGTGAAATTTCAGTATTGTCTGCCAGCATTTTCAGGTACCATGTCAAAAAGTGCTTTTCATCTGAGAAGATCAAATGCCGTTTTCAGATCTTTTCAATTGCAAATCAGAGACATATGTGGTGCCACCTTGTGTGTGAAGTTTGCATGATAATAATGAGAAAGGAAAAAAAATCAGTTTAGGCAGAAAATTCAGAATTTGGGAATCAACATGACTACCATTCTTTGAAATCAGTACACTGTTCTTGGCCTCTTAGATTATCTGGGCATATACCTTTCATCTTCTCAATTCAGTAATAGTGGATGACATGTTGAAAGAAATGCAGTTCTGCTTCCCACTCTGTGTATTACTTGTAAATGATATTGAGTCCAAGGTCTAATTAACATAACATGCAGAAATACTATCCATGATGGATGTTACACAAGTGGTTATTGTGCTCATCTATTCAAATGGATAAGCAAAAAAACCCCAAAAGTTTGTCTTTGACCTTGCTAGGTTCTACCACACAGTAAAAGGCTGAGTATTAAAGGCTTGGGGAACACTGTTTGTTGGAAATATCTATATGTTAAAGCTGCATTTGAGTAGTTAGCAAACTGCAGGCTACTAACTGTTTAACAGCCTTTAAAATGAGACAAGTAAGAGCCAGTATTCTCTAGCTACTGGGATCGAGGAGCCCTCTATAAGGCTAAAAGCAGTCTTGTTTATGTTTCTCTACAACCATAGTACTACTTACTGTTAAACCATGTTGGCTTAACTTGGTTATATTTCTGGTAGCAGAAATTTTAGAAAGATCATCGACTTGGTGCATTTTTGCAAAGGGAGTGTGCTGATTCTTTGTGCAAACATTGAATTGCATGAACCAAATGTTAAAGCTAGATTCACATCTCCCAGTAGCCAGCCCCTACTGTGTGAAGATATTCCAGCATGGTTCAGCATGTCATTTTAGGAGGCTTTTTAATTGCTAGCTTACATCTGGGGAAATTTCAGACTCAAGGGCTATTCTGGAAGCTTCAAGCACTGTTTGCATACTTTTAGTAATGTTCATTGTTGGGCTAATCCCGTAAAAGTGTTCTCAGATGAATAAAAGCATTTGTGGCATAGGCTGCAATAAAAAGGATTTCATAGATAATTTCTTTTATTTCATCATGAACAACAGTCTAGTACTACTAAATTACATTTTAAACAGTGAAAGTATCCTGAAATTAATCAGTAGGAATACATAGATACTCACTAAACCCACTAGACCCACTTAAACTCAGTAGTCTGTGCTAAGGTCTGAGGAAAACACAACTTCCACACATTTTTTCCACTCCATGAGGGGAAAAAAATTTCTTTGAAGAAGAGCAGTTTCAAACAAGAAAAACTGATTTAGAAAAATTACACAGTGTCAAGATAAGTTAATCTAATTTCCATTCATTGGGGTTGCATAACCAGAACAGTGATAATGCAGTCGAATTTATGTACATCATATGAAAAAAATACTTTTTTTATGGATGATATGTTGTTAAAATATTTATATTTGTACTTACTGTTCACACATTAGTGGTGCTATAGGCTCTTGTTGATTTGCTGGGGTTTTTTCCTGTGCCGGATTAAACCTTTCTGAATATCACAGTATTTTAAGAAAACATCTGTTGGTTGTTTTCTTGATATTTTTAATAGGCAGTTGGAGGAGAATTTCATTTTCTGCATAACATTGTTGAGTAACTCTGTGTACCTCATATGACAATAACTATGAATAGCAAATACAGGAGCAGTTTACTTGTTTGTGACTGATAATCACTTTTGATTATGCAAATTATTTAACAAAACTGGGAGAGAAAAAAAAAGGACAAATAAATACAAGTAATAAATTCATGAAGATCCTAAAGCTGCCAAAAAATGTAGTTGCTCCCTCACCCAGGATTTGTCACAGGAGGAAAACAAGAATAATGCAATGATATGACTTCATTTGATGCATTTGAGTGATGCATTTTTTAGGGAATACTGGAATATCATTCTGCTGTCTTTTCTAGTTCATTACATTTGTAAGGAATATGAATTTTACACTCTGCAGGCAAGACTTGCCCGGTGTCTTAACACTTCCACTCAAAAATCTGGCCCTACAAAAGCAGTGTGATGGTTTTGTTCCCTGTGGATGTAGTGCCATCTTCAGGTACAAGAGATTTCCATGGCACTGGTGCCCAGCTTCTTTTTAACTGTATCTTGAAACTATATTTTCATGTGGTATCTATTTAGTCAGTGACTTTTTTACAGTATTTTTAGGTTTATTAAACTGTCAGGTGATATACAACTGTTCAGATCACTTCCCAGACAGAGGATGGGTAATCACTTACCAGCATTGTAAAAACTGTGGGATCATGTGTAACTATGTAAAATGCAGTAGATGTTAATTAGGTTAATATAAAAGGTCATAGTATCAAAAACATTTTAAATTTTTTCACCATTTCCAGTGCAAAAATAAAGCCTACTTTTAAATACTGCAGCTCTGCAAACACACTTGGCTTCCACAAAATGACCTAGCTGTCACAAATGCCAAACATGTATAAGCAAACAGCAGAATGTGAAAAATTATATTGGTCATGCCAATGCATTTTCTTTCTTACTTATTTTCACAATAATCTGACTTGTATTTTGAGCTAGTAGTTATTGCATTAATATCATGCTGGCAGCTTTCCTTAATTAACCAATGGGAATAGGGGCAAATAGATGAAGGTTTAAATGCCATTTAGCTGTTTGGAATATTCCCACCAGAAATGTAAATACCTGTGATATGTGCTATTTTAATCTTTCATCCCAGGTACTCCTTCTCCCTTCCCAGTGCCTGTTTTTCTTGAGAAAGAATGATGCCTGTGCATCCTTTAATCTCGGCTGCTCCAAGAGTAGGCACTAGAAGCTCATGAGTCACAAGGAGGAAGGACAGTTTTCATTGCATTTCCCTGAAGGGCAGAAAGCAGGAAGCTGGAAAAAGGTCCAGAAAACACCAGTAACTGGCTTACTTCCCTCCCATATTATCTGTGTGATGGCATAGTTTTAGAGTCCTCACTGTTGGACATGACCAAGTCTTTTTTTACCTCACCATCACTGCTTTATCTTCCCTTGTGAGAGATGCAAGGACATTTTTCGTCTTTCCCCAAGCAGCTTCTGAGGAATCGGAAAAATGAGAGCTGTCTTAGGCAGTGCAAGGCAAGAGGATAGATACTCAAGCTCTGTGCAGAAGTAGCAGAGGAAGTACACTTCAATTCATATTCCTAATGGATCATTTCAATAGTAAAGCAGGATGTTAGGCATGGTGTGTGGATGGGTTAAGGGCAGTCCATGCAGAGACTCCATCTAAGGTACCAGCAACAATACAGCAGTATTCTTTTATTCATGCAAAGGCAAAAGCAAAAATGCAGAGAGCAAAGAGAGATCTCTTTCTCTCAAGATGCACGCAGTGAGTGTGTGTACAGAATTGTGTGAAAAACAAATGCAACATACAGTTTCCATTGGCCAAAAGAAGAACACCCCTTTCAAAACATCTTTTGAAAACATCAGTAACAAGCAAAGAACGTGCATATCTTTCTGGGTGTGGGAAAATTATCCACTGGCTCTCTCTGACCTTGACACTGTAAGAATATCTCACAGACACAGAAATGCCTGAAAAATCCTGTATGCATTTCCATGATGATGGAGTCTTCTCCCCTTTCTTAACTCTTCTTTTTGTGTATGCAAAGCCTGAGTGACGTTAGTCATACATCTTACTCAGTGAGGGGTTGTCATGTCTTGGAGGCAGGTAACATCAGTGTAGTATCTGCAATAACCTTGGGATGGGGATATGTCAGTCCAAGGAGGGTAATTTTGCCATGGTTGCTGATTCAACAGTAGGACATCTTCCTTTATCTCCCTTGACTTCCAGCTGCTGTGTGGCTTATCAACTAAAAAGTACCACCGAGTACTGTCCTGTGCAAGGGTTTCAACAGAACCTGGTTGCAGTGTCTCCACTCCACTCCACTCCACTCCACTCCACTCCACTCCACTCCCCTCCGCTCCACTCCACTCCGCTCCACTCCACTCCACTCCACTCCACTCCACTCCACTCCACTCCACTCCACTCCACTCTCCATTTAGTCTCCCCTTGTGTGGAAAGTTGGGTGTGCTGACTGGGTTCCATCAGGAGAGTAGCAACCATACTTCCCCCTATATTTTCCATACTGTTATCTTTAATTATACCTCAAGTCTTTTTCCCACAATCTCATTTTTCACAACTGAACCCACTCAGAGTCAAAATTGTAGTTAACAGTTTTGCATCCAAAAAAGGAAGGGACACTTATTACGTGTGTTGAACATGTAGCATTCTATCATTAGCAATGGTAACATCATTATTTCTTTTCCCTGTTCTTAGATGATTTTTGCAACCACTTCAGACATGACTCTGATAGTTTAAGCCATTAGCTCTTCACTCAAGAGCCCAGTTCTCTACTTCTTAGTCACAGGTGTCCCTTGCTCTGAAACCTGAGTTGTGATTCATGCATAATGATGGATGTACTGAAGAATCTTTCCAATCATTTCTTCCAAAATGAACACTTTGAGCCACAACTGGGAAAGGCAGAGGAATTTTATCACACATTTCCAGATCAGAAATGAACAGCAGCTGCCAGTGATTGATCAACATCACTATCCATACAATGCATCAAACAGATTACTCCAATTACCTATCCCTACTTGATTCCTTTGATTAGCCCAGAAATCTCCACACCCTGACTCTAAGAGAGTTTTGTTCTTTAGGATGGTATTCTGCCCTGTATTGCAGTGGTAGGTTAACTGAGAACCTTAACATTCCTAGGAAGAAAGTAACAACAAAATTTCTTGTTCAAAAAATAGAGGAATGGATAAGGAAGCCTCGAATGGATATTTTATTAAGATCATCAGTTCAGTTCACAAATCTCTTTGCTGTGGTCAGAATAAAATTTCCCATATTCCAGTGGGATGTAAAATGGAGTTGCAGGCTTGGTTTGGATATTCAGCTGAAGAATCTTCTTATTTTTCCTGTTAAAACATTTACATTCCAACAGTCAAACTAAATGCCAGAGGGCATTTCACATGTTCATAGAAAACAGTAAGTCAGAGTTATATCACCAAAATAGGCGAAGGATATTTTAAGAAAAGAGCATGTGAAATTTAAACAGCAAAAGAAGTGTCAAGAAAACAGCTCACAAACAGAAAATAGATGCTTAGAATAAAAGCTTCAGGTGTATTTCTTGCAAAACTTAATTCCTATTTAAAGCTTACTGATAGTTCCCTGTGGAACAGGTTCTGTTTCTTATTACACAAATTAGAGTAGGAGCTGAGAATTTTTTTTAAAAAGACACCAGTTCCTAAGAATATAAGTTTATAAAATCAGTTCTCTTTCAGAATTTTTTATACTTGTATAGAAATTTTAAAATACTGAATAAACTGCACAGCAAAGCCAACTGTGTAGTTTGAATAAAAAGGTTGTTTCCTAAGTTTTGCCATGGAAAATAAAATTTAGTTTCCTGGAAAAAAAATCACATGAAATAATAGTGTTACATTATACAAAGGCAAGAGGTGACTGGTTTTCTCCTACTCAGATAGAGTAGGAGAAATTATGTGGACTCTGTAGCAGATCAGGGTACCAAATTCCAGACATAAATGAGACACCAAGAAAGATTAGAACAGGTTCATCAATAATTTATGTGGTTTTGTTTTCTCAACAATGCCTGAGAATTTGGCCTTCCAGTATTCTACTGACTGTAATTAGATTAAAAAAATCACATTGGGATCACAGCAGATGATTTGTGAGTGTGACTGAGGAACAAAGAATAAGCTGAGATTTCTGTGAGATGAATTATATTATACTGATCAAGTGTTTTGTAATTGAAATCAGCGTGAGGCCAGAAGTCACTCTTAAGAGCAAGGAGCAAATTCCAGAGAAGTGATTTTGCAGATGAAACTACGAAGGACTGGGAGTCCCAAATGAGATTCCTAGATATTCAATATTTTTCAAATAAGGGGTCTAATTTTTAAAATTGTTTTCTACTGTATGACTCACACTAACTCCTGTGAGTCAAGCACTTGTAATAAGATGACAGTGTCTTGGGTTAGGGATCTCAGATGTGTTAACTCCTAAGCACTCTTTCTGAATGCCGTCATACACATAAATAACAGAATTTCTGTTACAAAGGAACTATATATGTTTTAATTACAAACACCAGCATCATTAAAACAATCTCTAGAAATGTTAACTAGCTTTATATCATTTTTTAAAAACTGTACCTCATTCTTAAGGATGCTCAATTTTAGAATTTTTTTCTCTGTTGAAGTTAATGTCTTACCAGATTTGTTTCAATTTTACTGCAAATTACATAGATTTGCTTTAAACACTGGTGATTCTCACTGGCTTCTCTTGTTTGAAAGATGAATCAAATACTGCTGTCACTGTCTTGAACTACATGGGAAGTAATTGGCCTCCAAGGCCAATGTGACTCAAGTGGGATTATTCTGGTTTACTCTGTAAACATATTGAGCATCTATTTCAAAGAACAGAGAACTACGGAAGATACACTTAGCTGATCAAACCTTGAAAACAGCCTAGAGACTTTTGCTTTAATTTTTAAGGACTTAAAGGGACTTGGCCTAATGTATAAGCGTGGTACAGGAGAACTGTTCTCATTCTACATTGCTACTCTATATTTGTCCATTTTATTCCAAAGGATGAATTAATAGAAGTTATTTGATAGGCTCAGCTAATTTTTTGCTTTTTGGAAAGGTTTTTCTTCTCCTCTATCCCAACAGGCAGAAGAAGAGAGAGATGATATGGAGAGAGTCAAGCTGGATAATAAAAGAATCCTTTTCAACCTGCTGCCAGCCCATGTTGCACAGCACTTTCTTATGTCTAATCCAAGAAATATGGTAAACCAAGATAAAATTTAAATATATGCGTTATGGATGTGTCCCTGTGTTGCTTGGGCCACCTTCCACCTATATGTCTTCAAGAAAGGATTGAAATAAACTTTGCTCATGTAAAAAATAGTAGCTTTGTCAAAACTTCCATTCAAGAATTAGTTTGAGATTATTTATTTTGCTGTATGGTCCTCCTTCTCTGAAGAATTTTAATAAAATTCAGAATAAGGGAAGGTTGTCATTCAACATCAATGTAACCAAGTACCTGCAAATAAATCACTTTTTTTTTCATTTTCCAGTCAATGTAGGATATTGGGATTTGTCACAGTATTGCATGAGCTCAGTTTGGTTCTGAAAGGTGAAGTGTATGAACTGCTAGACACTTCTGTATTAAGCACTCTAGTTCCGGAAAATATGCTACCATTACCAAAACCCTCTATTTAAAGCTAAAGCCAGAGAATTGTACATACTCAAGGAAGACACAGATTAAAATAAAAGGCTGCAGTGACTATATGAATGGGTTCAGGAATGCCTTATGAGAGTCCTTCTGGTAATCTGAAAACCTTTAGCTGGAGTAGTTGTAATGTCCCTGATATGGCTCTTGAGAGTGTGGGTCAAAGTAATTGACCCACATTAAATTAAAGTTGAGTGATTTTGCTTTCTTTGAGCCTTCCAAATTTTTAAGCAGAGACCTTACCATACAGAACAGCATTATAATATACAGGACTCCACAACACATGGAAAGACTTGAAGGAGTGAGGCCAGTTTTGTACCACAGGATAAAATTCGTCCATCTCCTATTTTGCTTATAAAACAAAATTAAGAAAATTACTTTCTCGTACAACATAGGTTCTATTAAGTTCTGTTAAGACATTCTCCAAATTTTGGCTCACTGATTCTATGTCTAAGCAGAAAAAAACCCTAAGTTGTTTTAAATGGCTTTTAATAGCTTAGGTGTTAATTTTCTATTGTGGACTTGAGTGAAGACATCTTTCAACGTTATTTTAAGAAGTCTGGTTTTCCCGCTCGAGAAACTGATAGCCTTTGTCTTCGCTGTTGTTTAGCAATAGAATAAGTATTGTAATGATGATGTTTAGATTAATCTTTTAAAATAAAAATTGTATCTGCTTATGAACTACAGGATCTTTATTATCAGTCATATTCACAAGTGGGAGTGATGTTTGCTTCCATCCCAAATTTCAATGATTTCTACATCGAATTGGATGGCAATAATATGGGAGTGGAATGTTTACGCCTGTTAAATGAAATTATTGCTGACTTTGATGAGGTAAGGTATAAACACTTTGTCTTTTGCCCATATCAGTTCTACCAAATAACTATCAATGAGATTATCTGTAGTAAATCATTGTATCTTGAACTGTTTAATAAAACAGTACTGTAAACTTCCGATTTAATCATAGTTGGTGTACACTGGGCTTCTCCAAAGTGCCAAATTTGTACTTTCAGGCACATGATTGACCTAAAATTTCTCTAATATAGAAGGAGTATCAAAATGGAAATTAGTAGCAGTTTTTTCAATGACATCAAGGTGGGCAAGCCTCAACTTAGCAAATATAATATGGTTTAATCAACTTGCACATATTGTCTGATAACTATGGTTGCTTGTCTAAAATATTATGTAATATTTAACAGTCTTATGTTTTAAACAAAGCTTATGGACAAAGAATATTATAAGGACATTGAAAAGATCAAGACGATTGGAAGTACATATATGGCAGCTGTGGGACTTGTACCTACTTCAGGAACTAAGGTAAGAAGATTTTACACAACAGTCTTATGTGAAGGAACCATTTTCTTTTAGTTTCCAGAGGAACATCAGAAACACAACTAATTTTGTGTGATTATTAATAACTTGTATGACTTCTTTATAACATTTTGAATCTGAAATTCAAAGAACAGCTGTGGCCTGAAAAGGAAAACTGCCACACTGGCTTATATGGCTTCACTTGTGGTTTCATTGCAGCTATTTTTTTATACACTCTGCAAATTGGTGTACAAAAGCCTCTAAATCAGAGTGGTAGTGTTTTAAACCTGGCATCTTAGATGGCATTGTAAGATGCAAGGAAAGGGAGTCTAGGTGTAATCAATTGCTGCAAAACTGGAAGAAGAATAGTAAAATGCAATTTTTACATATATTTTTTAATATTGAAATCTGGTTGTAACCTGCAACTAAAATAAACATACTCTCTCAACCCCCATCATAGACAGGAACTTTGTGTTAGGTACAATGCTTCACTGTACCTGGTTCCTCAAAATCAGCTCTTCTTTGTCTCTACCATTTGCATTCTATTTACTGCTTAAATTATTCAGCAATAAAAAAAGTCAAAGTAAAACCCACTAACTCTGGGGCACAGTTCTTCTGTATCCTCGTTACTACCCCTGAGTGTTATTCTTACCTTAAGTTACTGTCTTGGAATAGAGATTTCCTAGATTTCCAAGCAGTATCTGGAAAGTCAGAAAACCCTGGGGCATTATATTAAATGTATTGTATACAGAGTACTATGCACATTAGTATTACACTAATAAAACTAAATCATGAAAGTCTTATAAAATTAATAATATTGGAATGGAATGAAAATTAAAGCAATCCATTCACCTCATCTGCCCAGAGTTTCTAGACACCTTTCCCTTGTTCTGATATGTATGAACGTATGTTGTGGACATATATTGAATACATTAGTGCATATGACTTAGCATTGCAAAATAACACAAAAATTAAAAGGCAAAAGCAAAAAAGTCCAGAAGATGCCCTGTGGACTCTTTAGCAACAATTATCCCTGCTAAATAAATAAAAAACAAGACCACATTGAAATCAGCGGTTAGAATCATGGAGTATATCACATAACTAACCTTCTGGTCTGCAAAGTATTTCCAGCTGATGTCTTCCTTTGTATCACTCCTAGAAATCTATACATTACCAAAGAAAAGGTATTTTTAATAATCTGTTTATCCTGAAATGTTTGACTCATGGGTTCTGAGGCAGGCAAAAAACATTGATCTTTCAAATTTTTTCAGTGTGTGATCTGAGGCAAACAGGCAATCGCATACTTTTGTGTCTGCTATAAATGCTCTTTGAACTATAATCCTCAAAACAAGTGTGTTATTGGGTAACTCTGGCAGCATATGTTCCTAAACCTAAATGTTTGTCTCTTTTATTTTATAGTTGTTGAGTGAAAGGTCAACTGAGTTAGTCCAGTACTGAAGATACTATTCTGAGCTTATGATAGTAATGCATTTAAAACACTGCAGAAGATCTTGTACAGTACTCTGTCTTCCTTTTAAATCTTGGGGCAAATTTTGATCTTTTTTGTACATGTAGAATTTATTTGTAAGTCTGTACTCCAGAAAGAAAGATCTTGTATGAAACAGACAATAATTTTTACTTTAATTTAGGATTTCAGCTCTTCTGTGATCTCTCCCTACCGTTCATGTGATACAAATGAATAGAAATTAGTCACACCTAAAAACTGGCACACATCTTGCCAGTTTCCCAGTAGTTCTTCAGCATACACCTATACTTGAGAAGTCTGATAATCTTGGCTGGCCTGTCATGCACAGACAGTCACTGACAGCTTCACACAGTCCCTGGGCTGTCCTACGGAATCATATGTGTCCATGGGGAGCCGTAAGACACTCAAGTGCCTCTAGTCTGCCCTCTGCCAGTAGTCTCCCAGCTTCAACAGAAAATATGGCACAGCCTCTGATTGTGAATCACTAATTTCATACTAGGATTTCAACATGAACAGAAAGCAGTGGATGGGGTTAATTGTGCTCTTAACTGAGGATATTTATACACTTAAGAGCCCAGTTCCCTGATGAAGTTAAATATTTAAAGCCCATATTTTACCTGCACCTTGACTTCATCAGGCGACTACAGTAAATGCACATTGTCTCTATCACAGTGACTTTGATGTGATGCTCTGGGCAGTCTTTCCAGTAACTACTCTGATGTTTAAATAAATAATTGCTTGCCAGTTATATCAGCAGGGCAGCACACAAACCAAGCTCTTTGTAGGTCTTTTTCACAGTGTAAATTCATTTTGTCTGTATTTCACCAGGATCCTGACTTCAGCAGGGTCCTAACTTTGTGATATTCTTCAGTGCAGGTTCAAAAGAGTTTGCCCTAAACCTGTTGAGAGGCATATGTAACCTGCAGCTCACTCAGTAATTGTCACAATTCCTTTCTCCTGCAACCCTGAAGGGCATTGCAGGAAAACAGATCATTCATTAGACAGCAAAGGAATGGAAGATAGGAAACATAAAGATTCGAAATCAAATAAAACTGTGCACTACTCCCTCCCTGCTCCAGAAATTTAATATTTTTTCCTTCTCTGTTGGAAATGTATCCATCAAGCTCTTTAAGCTTAGTTCTTGTTCTTCCTTTGTTTTGGTTATTCTGGAAAAGAGTAGAGCTAGCTAGTTCACATTGCAAGAAACAGAATGCCAGACATCCAGGCAGGTAAATAAAAATATCCTTCCCAAAAATTGAGACTGGCACATGAATGACCTTAATAATTTTTTTTAAATTTCCTGGCCACATGATGCAACCCTTTCAAACTGAGGTTAATAAAGCAAATAGCATTCTGTTTCTCAGGTTTTTCAGCCACTGTTAAGAGCTGCATTTATAAAATCTCACTATCATGGCAAAAACTCAGCAAGCTTTCATCTCATGCCAGCTTGCACAGTCCTGTTGTGTAACACTCTTCTGAAGCTGCCACTGACCCTGCATTTCTTTCACCATATCCTACCTTTAGCCCACTTTCACTTTGCAAATTCGTTCAAAAATTCATATTTCTTATTCAAATAAGAGCAGAACATAGGAGCAGTCATACTGAGTTGAGTCAAAGGTTTATTCTAGTAACCTGTCTTTAACCAAAGTTACATCATGGGGGAAGGGCATGAGTTACAGAACAAATTTGCAAACCTCCCTTTTCCACTTTCTAACAATATGCTGCTTAGGTTTTTACTACTTTGTAGCAAATATTTCTTTCATGATCTTGAGAATTATGTTAGAATCTTGCTAAGTTTTGGAATCCACAATATCCTCTGAAAATTAGTTGCACAGTTTAATTAGACTGAAGTTGTAAAAATTATTTTCTCACGTTTGGGGTTTTATTTGCAAGTTAATACTTCACCATTTCATTTGATCCCTTTTGGGCTTTTTGCTTTAGTTCTTTTAGATATGTTTGATAACAACTCCCTTCAACTTGCCTGGAAAGGAAGAACATCAGGGTGTTCTGCATCTCACAGGATTAAACCTAACAGGGATTTTGTCAATGAGAACAGCATGCACCCTATGGGAGCTGGGAACAAAAGCCCCAAAGGGAGAAGAGGGCAGAAACTATAATTATTAATAATCCTCAGGAAAAGTAGTTTTGTAAGAAAGCAAGTTATATTCCCTGCCACACTCAAAACAAACATCTGCAGCTCTCTAGCAACAGAACTGCTTTACCACGGGAACTTTGCTTTCCATTCTTCCCAGAAATCAAAAGGGGAGAGAGAGAAGAAAAAAATAGCAGAAAAAAGAATGCATGTGCTGTAGCTACCATCAAAAGTTTCCTTTCACAAACAGAAAAATTGGTTAGATTCTTTTCCTAAGCCATCTGTTTGAGCTTCACATTAGTTTTTACTTTGGTATTTAACCTGCATCTCAGTACCATACAAATCTAATGTGCAACACTATTTTGTTTCTAGGCTAAAAAATCAATTTATTCCCATCTGAGTACACTGGCAGATTTTGCAATAGAGATGTTTGACGTTCTTGATGAAATCAACTATCAGTCTTATAATGACTTTGTCCTACGAGTTGGTAAGTCACGTTTCTACAACTATCACACAAGCAGAAGATTGTTTTTCGTTGGTTTTTCCTGTGCTGTCAGCAAAGGATTACCTGTCCTGCACTCATGATTAAAAAAGAAAATTCTCCATTAGTGAGAGAGAGTCACATCCATGTAGAAGGCCAGCAGTCTGGATGGTGTGCATTATTATTAAGAAATTGTAATTGCCTCCAATTCCAGTATGTTTACCTAATCTATGCACCCCTAAAAGGAAACTGTACCATTAATTTTATACAATATTATGAGCGTACCCAGTCTTGTGGCTTACACTGCTTTGTGTAAGCTGCTGAAAACTGGGTCCTACTGTATTAAGTTGCATCTGCAAAAGCTTTGTTGGCATTAAAAGTGCAATGGGAGCTTTTTGTCTTCAAATGCCAAATCACTTTAACCAGTCCTGTTTTCTCCAACAAATCAAATCCTCTGGTCTGCACAACACAACTCTTTCCATGCAATCCTTTACATGTTATTACATGTCTTACCATTCAGTCCTTTCTCTCAGCCTTCTTAGAGATCAAGTTCCCTGCTTCCCTTTCTTCGTGTATCTTGCTTCTCTCCAGTGGTACTTCCACTGCTGTTTTCGTTTTATTGCATATTCTAACATTGATAGTTTTCTCCAGCTTCTTTCTCTATATATTTTCACGGCTGACTTGTGAGAATGAGCTGGAAAAGGGGAAAACTGAGGTTTCTAGCAGTGGAAGACTGAGAAAGACCAAAGACATCAAAGGCAGCAATAAGAGAGTTATATATGTTTGACCTCCTATACATCCTAATAATTATAAACCCCAAATTCTCTTTGAACTCTATTATAACTTGTCTTTCCAGGTTCACAAAGGATCGAATATCCAACCCTCATTCTTCTGCATAAATTGCTTAGGAAAGCCCTTGCACAGAGTCTCATGCAGAGTTTAGTATCTGCAGCTCTTCGGGGCACTCAGAAGGAACATCCTCTTTTATCGTCCAAACAAGGTGTTGAAATCCGTCAGAAATGTAAAATTGAGCTCTGCAGTTTCCAAAAAAATATGTTTGAGCCATTTTCAGATACTTTTGTCTTCTTCCAGTGTCTCGGATCTGAGTTGTCTAGTTAACAATCAACACAAAACACTTCCCTTACCCCAGTCCTTGTGTATTCCAGGCCATTATTTCTGTTCCACTTGGAAAACCTCCATTAAAAGGTTTTATATGTGCAACTGCAGTGGAAGATGTAGGAAACAATTAAAGATTTTTAACAGTTTGTCCCATTTTCAGCTAAAATATACACTTCAACTGCTTTTCTTCTTTTCTTTAAACAAACAAAATCCACAGAAGAATCAAATATTTATGTTGTCTGTCATATTGCATTTCCAATAAGATATCTCAAGGAATGTCTTTGTTGTGTTGTCCAGTGCTCAGTCACCCTTTGGGTGAAAAACCTTTTCCTGACATCTAACCTAAACCTCCCCTGACTCTGCTTTATGATTTTAACATATATTACCCTATTACAA